>CAMOHE010056089.1:0-63123 GCA_946598075.1 Artocarpus hirsutus | reverse complement strand
AATGTAAAATGTTTACGTGTTAGAATGATATAAAAATGGGTCATAATATAAAGTTATTATATATTATAGTTTTTACTTTAAAAGTTTCAGTTCTAATCATATTTTCTAAACATCATATCAATTTCGATAAATAGTATGCATGAGTTTTTGTCATTGGATTCTCGATTTAGGTATGATTTATAGTGTTTTGTGCATTTCTTAATTTTTTGTTTAGTCAAATATGTAAGATTTTTGAAGGACGACATATTTTAGACGACAGTAAATATTATAACAGGTAAGAGAAAGTACACTAGTAGAGGCGAAAGGCATCTTGAAACAGCCGAAGATTCATTTCCAGTGGAGCTAGATTTAATTTTCTGTGAGGAATTATTATGTGCACATCAAATGGAAAAAGTGCACGATGAATTTCTTTCAAATCTTTAACATGCTATAAATTGTTGTTAAATATAATTATGATTTTATTTTTGATTGTTATTTGATTTGATAATTTAGAATTGTATATGGATTTAATTTGATAGATAAAAACTGTGTCGAATAAACATAGTATTCCTTCATATCCTTGCGCATAATTTTTCCTACAATTATAAGATAACACGTAATACTCATAATTTGTTCTTTCTGCTAATTATATGTAAGCTTGAAAGCATAAATAATAGGGTGAAGAGATTATTCGATGATGTAAAATTGAATCTTTTCTACCTAAAAATTTAATTTGACAAAAAAAAAAAAAAAAACAGTTGTAATTCTCATTGTGATTATAATAGGTACATATTGCTTACAAATGGGAAAGAGCGTAATTATTTTATTGGTCACATTGGTGTTAATTGTCCGTGACCACTAATATTTATGTCACCACACAAGCCTGCATCCTCGTTTGGATTAGAGAAAATTAGACTACGCAATAGAATTTCAATGGTGAAATTAGAATAAAACACAGATTTTGAAATATTATAAAAATAACAACTTTTATTATAATGTTACATTTGTTTTTGTAATTATTTTAATGATATGGACTCTTGTTATTTTTCTAATATTTTGAAAATTTTGTTATATTTTAGTTTCGTTATTAAGATTTTTTTTCAAGTCATTTGACAAGTTGATTAGAACTAAAATTATAAGTGTAAAAATTATAACATGTAAGAGCTTTATATTATAAGTGTTTTTTGTTATTATTGTTGAGAGCTTTACAATATATTTAGTTCTAAAAAATATTTTAAACACATGCTATGTCTTAAAATTCCTGTTTGGATCACATGAGCCATTGAAAACGTAGAGACCTTTGGCAGGGCAAACCCACACTTTGAAAAAGTGTGGTGCTGCTGGGACACTCAGTTTATGTCCTCTAATCATCATGTTTGGTCAATTAATGGTCCTTCTGTAATTTGGTTTTTTGGCGCCAACAATTTGGCAGATATTCTGCCTCTGCCCCAATTCTTTATTACTTCATAAATTGAATTCAGTAATTTTTTTTCTCCTTATATCCTTGCCCCCGCTATTTGTTTTCTTGATGAATGTCCCTGCGCTACTTGTGGGAGCTAAATGCTTAGTTTGACAAATTAGTTAGAACTTTAATGCTCGGTTTGATAATAATGAAAGAAAATAAAATGAAAGAGAAAACTATGGAGGAAAAAAAATTGTACAGAAAGACAAGATTTTGATTTTCTTGTTACTAGTTTGATATGTGAAGGTTGAAAAAAAATGATTTTATCAGAAAAACCAAATGAATAGAAAAACTACTATTAGTACAATTACCATATTACCCAAATATTATTCAGCTATTTTCCTAATTCGGAGCCCGAATCTTTTAGTGAAATTTTGATGGAAAAGAAGTACAAATTGATGACTTTATTTTCTTTGCTTTGTTGTTAAACTTTGCCCTCACAAAACCCATCCAAATTCAGAGAGATCAATTTTGGTAGGACCCACGTGCTATTTCTTTGACCCATTTTTTCTTTCCATTCCAAATTGTTTTCTATCACACACCTTGTCATATCAATTTCCATTCTAAAATCCTTCCAATGTTTTCTTTCCCTCTACTTTTTACTCATACCAATTAGAGCATAAGTTCCAACTTGCTACAATGTAAAATTCTCATGTATTACAGTAAAAGCAAAAGTTTATTACACTGTAAAGCACTTACATACTATAATGTTTAAGTTTCAATTTTAAGTCTTAACTTTGTTTTAAAACACCGTTACTAGTTCAAAATAACAAATTATCTTTTTAGCTATGTAGCATCGAGCATCTTGACTTTAATGCCGATTGTGGTTTTTTTTTTATTTTCTTATTAAATACACAAAAATGAGCTGTTTTTTTTATTTAGATTTTTGTACGACAAATAGATTTTTTTTAGTGGAATATAACAACAAATAGATTTTTACTACACATCACAAAAAAAAAAAGGTTATTTACTTGTCTTAAAAATATTATTTGTTGCTAAATTATAGCGTGTTTGATGTACACCTATGTTTATTGTCTTTTTAGTGTTTAATGGTTGTTCCCCAAGGAATGAGAATATTATGCGTACAAATATACTTTTCTATTTTGTTAGATGAGTGATATATTCTATTTAGTAAGTTCATTTTTTTTAAGGTTCTTTCTAGGCAATACTGATGATGTAATGTATGTACATATCATATCGGACAATAAGGGAGAATCTGAAGTTGCAAAGTTCTTCTTGCTTTGATGAAAAGTTGGTCACTTTTTTTTTTTTCCTTTTTTGAAATGAAATGAAAAGTTGATAGTCGATGGTGCATTAACTTAGAAAAAATTACATATTACGTTACATTTTTAAAAGTTATGTTTATTTATGTCATATTTAAAAAAATTACACCATAATATTATTTATATTACATTTTAAGTTATGTCATAAATAAACATATATAAATTTATATTAAATAAATTTTAAAAGATCATATTTATGAAAATTTTAGCATATATCGTGCGCAATATGCCATAACTATGCAAGGATCACTTTAGTTGGTGCCTTAGTTGATTAAGCAATTTTGTTAATAATGTGACGGATGCACACATGAACTACATATACTAGCCTATTGAGTCTCCGTCCCCCCTCTATTATTATATTTGTTCTGCTCAATTTTTGTGTTGAGTGGGTTTTTTTTTTTTTTTTGGTCTTGACGCTTATAGTTTATCTTTACCCTTAGATCTAACCAAATGTATAAAGTCTAATTCTCCGGTCATTTACGACTATGTATGAGTATGCATTTTGTTTAATTTGAAATGAAATTTTCTTCCAAATATGAGAAATAAATCAGGCTAGAAAAATTTATTGATATATTACTTTTCACTCTACCATTTAAATAAATAGTTAACACAATTGATATACTAAATTGAAAAGAAAAATAAAATAAGGTTAATCATATAATTATACCTCATAGTTTTTATTATTTATCAATTTGTCCTTCTGTTTTTAAAAACAACAAAGGCATCCTTTGAATTTGAAAAACTTGTTTCACTTTTATTTTTTGTAGACTTTTTTGACTTAGAAAATATGGAGATAAGATAAAAATACCTTGACTAAACTTAATTTGTTTATAAAATATATGTTTCTTTTTGAGAAAAATTTTAAAAAATTTATTTTAAAACTTAAAAAGTCATAAAATTTAAGATATTTTTTTTTGAAACTTGATATTTTGTTTTAGGATTTTTTTTTATGTTTTTAAAATACAAAATATTTATCATAACCGTTTAAGGGTATTCGTGAGTATGAAATTAAAATAAGTTTTTAAAATTTGAAGAATATCTTTGTAGTTTCTAAAAACAGAGGGACAAATTGACAAATAGTTAAAACAAGAAGGTACAATTATAAAATGAACCCCAAATAAATATTGACTACTATGATGTTTGGTTCATAAATTTGAACTACATTTTAATTTATTGTACTATAGTATTTTTTTTCCACCAAAATTTGACCTCAAATGGCTCTTCGACATGAATTCGAGCTTCTTGTATGACCTCGATTGAAGAAGAAGGGTCTTTATAAAAGATCTACCGATATGAATTCAAATGACGGAAAAAAATATGGATTTATTTATTAAGAGTAAATCAATGATTTATTGATAAATATAGTCTACTTCATATAGTTAAAATATGTTATTTATTTGTTAAGTTTTTTAAAATATATTATTTACCATATTTTTCACTAAAAAATTTAGTAGCCCATGCTATGGATAAAAGTGAAGTGATCAAGGTTTTTTTTTCCACAAACTTCTCATTAAGAAAATTATATATTGTACAACACTTTAAAAAAGTGTTTATTTGTGCTAGGTTTAAAAACTTATAATTAAAGTGGAGATACTTGTAACCAATTAAATTGTCCTGTTTGTTATATATTTAAGTTTTATCATAAAAGTACTTATGCAAAAATGAATTTCAAAAGATTACGTTAATATGAGAGTTTCCTTATTGATTTTGCCGACTTAAAATTGCAAAAACAAATTAAAAAAAATATAGAAACACAACTAGAAAAGGACAAAAGTGTGAAGTCGACAGGGAAGAGAGGAGAGGTAAAAATGCAAATAAAGAAGATCAAAGGGGTACTCTCGGTAGATAACTAAAAATTTCTTCACTCCCATGATCCCATCAAGTAAAAAGATAATCGTTCCTTGGCCAAAAAAAAAAGTATATATATATATATATATTTGTTTTTCATTTTTGGTTTTTTTAGAACATTTCTCCAAAATAATTTCTCTTTCCGGGGTATTATATTTGTTATGAAATCAATAAACATGTTTTATAAATTACATTTTTTTTTTTTGAGAATTTTTTTGTCACAAAATTAAAAGAGTTTGCGACCGTATCCTAAAAAACATCTTCAAATCTCTCTTTGACCGTCGTACTCTCTCTCTATCTCTTTCCTTCTCTCTCCTCTCCTGCCTTATCTCGTACACACGCTCTCACACACGCATATATAAATACAGCTAATACATTTTCTCATCATAATCATCCTTTGCCTTTTCGCCGCTGTTGCAGTGCGGAAGAGAGAGACTCTCTTTCCCTCTCTAACTATCTGCGCAGAAGAGAGAGAAAATGAAGGGAGGGAGAAACCAAAAACATTTTAGACTTCTCTCTTAATTTCTCTCTCTCTCTTATTTTTTTTTTCCCTTTCCTTTTTCTTATCTTTTTCGCCACTCCAAAAGCTATTTTCTTCCAATTTTTATAGAAAGGAAAATAAAGGATTGAAATTTTCTCTCTTTCCAATCAATATATATATAAATATTCTATTGTTCGTCTTCTTCGCCATTGATAAATCTTAACTCATCGTCATCGGAGACGTCGTCGCGGTTGGTTGGAATTTCGTCTGATCCGACGGTTGAGGATTTCCTGGTCCCTCTAATCGTAAGCCTAGGACTTTTGTCAGTCTCACTTCTTTCTCCTTCATCCTTACGTAAGTGTGTATATATATATATCTTGTTGAAATACATGCCTTTTTCTATATTCCTCTCTCTCTCTCTCTATCTTTCTCTCTCTACACATACACACGCAAACATTCATATTTATATATGTATGAATCGGAGAATCGTGTTGGTCTGTACGTATTTATTCTCTCTCTTTTTCCTTTTTTGTTTTATGTTTTGTTTAATTTTTTATCGGCTTCTTCTAATTTGTTTTTGGTTTTATTTCATTGATTGGAAATTATGCTCTCCCTGTTTGAAAATGTCATTTCATTTTATCTCTTTTCCTTTTTTCGAAGTGTTTTTGGTTTTTCGAAAATCATGATTAATTAGTATTGCTAATTATCATTAGCGTCTCATATATATATATTTATATATAGACATATATTAGCCATTAATTTTTTTGTACATGCAAGGTTTTAACTTTGAATTGTAATCATGACTTGGTGGTGGTCATTTTCTGATTTGATGATCATTGAGCTGATTTTTTTTTTTTTTGGCTGAATACATTGACCTGATATTTAATTTGATTTGATGTGTTTCAAGTTTATTCAATTTATGCTTCATTTGTCCTCTGATTTTGGCATCATTAATTTATGTGTATTGTATTTGCTTTTATTAGTGTGATTTTTTGTTTCTAGACTAGATAGGTTTTAGGGGTTTTATGGTAGTGTTGCTACCTTTTGCAGAGGTTTAGTGGGTTGTTATTTAATGGAATTTTAATTATATACACATTTGGGTTACTGTGATTTTGCATGTGGCTTTCATTTGATACCAGTTTGGTGAGGTTTAATTGTGATTTGTTTAAGGGTGTGGATAGTCTTCTTTGTCAACAAGTGATTCAAATTTACTACATTTAGGTTGTGGATTTTCTTAAAACTTCTTTTTATTAGTAAGGTGGCGTTTGTTCTATGCTTAACGAGAGGAGAGAGAAAGTGTAAATAAATTACTGAGTGAGTTATTTAGGTGAGTTAAGTGTTGTTTAAATACCACTTGGCCTTAAATTATTAAAATGTTTTCTCGATTAAGTATGAAAGTTTTGCAATTCTTCATTTATGGTATTGAATGGAGTGTATACCATGTTCAGGGATGTTTCCAAGTGGGTACCATAGGTTCGGATTTTGGACAGGTTTTAGAGGGTGAGTTTTGGGAGTTTCAAGGGGTTTTTTTCTTCTTCTTATTTTTTTAAAGGAGAAAATTCTGTGTTAGAGTGTAAAAAAAAGAAAAAAATCTACCAGTAAGATATAGTTTTTAATGTTAGATCTTTATAAAGTACCGTTGTATTATCGTAGCTATTTTAATTTGATATGATTTTGAGGTGATCTAGATGAACACGGTCACTTATGGTAGATTATTTTTTCATAGCTTACCATAATTTTTTCCCCTTTTGAAAGTTTGTTCGCCGTGAAACATTTTACTCAGGAATATCAATTTGGATCATATAAAATCTTTTTTCCTGGTGGAATTTTGTGTGGAAGGGGGGTTTTTCACTTTATAGAGAATGATGTGAAGTGCCACCAAGACAATATGTAGGTATCGTGGAATTTTGTGTGGAAGTGGGTTGCTCCTTTGTGGAGAAGGGTGTTGGATATTACCAGGGCCCTTGGTACAACATGTAGGGACAGTACCTCTATGTCGGGTGACCTTGTTTTGATTTCTGGCTGACTAATTTTCAATTTTAATGGAAGAAATGTGTCAAACATGTAGGCCTTAGTGGTATTAAGTTGTAGGCATGGAATGTAGCTGTCATCGCAGTGAAAGTAATATAGTACTGTTAGCTTAAAATGGGGCCATGTTATTTGAAAAAATCATACACAACTTCCTTTGTGGTTTTTGATTTTCTAATTTGATGAACATTCATGTACATCCACTAATTTTTTCCCCTTAGTTGTTAAGAGTTCTGATTTCTTCATCGACACCAGCCTCACCTTTTTGATTCTGTATTTTATCATTTGCAGTGATCAGGTTATACTTTTCTGACGGTTGTGGCCGATGGAGCGGCCTAATGGTCATAGGAGATTGAGAAGCATGGATCATCATGGTCAAGAAAACGGTGATGTCATTCCATCTAGTGTTGGAGATGACCTTGATCCGTGGACTGCATGGGCATACAAGCCTCGGACCATTTCAATGTTACTTGTTGGCGCATGTTTTCTTATGTGAGGATTCTGCCAATTTTGAAGTTCCTATGCAGATAGTTTATATATATATATATATATATATAATTCTTATATATATATATATATATATATGCAATTCTTTGTTAATAATTAATAGTGCAATTTGTTTTTAGAAGACTAACATTGATAGTAGGTGGTAAATTAAATATCTGACTTTCAATTTATGTTTTTCAACCTGGATTGTCTTGCCTCAACATTTATAGTTCCTGCAATCTCTGCTTAAGTCATTTAATTCAGAATCATGTAAATTTGCAGCCTCTGCAGATTCATACGAACCTTTAAACGGAATCTCATGCAAAATCTTTTTGTATTGAGTATTAAAAGTGGTTCTTTCTATGTAGGAGAATGACTTTTTGAATTTCTTCTTCATTATTTACTTATTTATTTATTTATTTGTATTTCGCTTTAACCCCTGTCATTACCCTTTTTTACTTACTGGGCCTTTGTTTTCATTTCATTGTCCACCTTTGGGTCATAAAACAAAATGTGTTGCCAACTATCTAGAATCTGATAGATAGAACTTCTATAGCAGGAAAATGTTTAGTTCTCCTCATTTGCTTTGCTTCATAGAATTTGCAAACTTTTAATTTGTGTGAGTACTTGTGCTAGATCGGGAAAGGATGCTTGAAGAAGATTCTTTCATTCTTTCTTTGTTGTTCTTTGTACTCATTTCTTCGAGTCTCCATGTGATCGTGAGAATTTTGTGCATTTTGTCTTATCATTTTCAGTGTCTGTCAATGTCAGAGAGAAGTCTTAAAAATTGTCCATTTTGTAGCATATGAAAGTCGAATTATGAAAAATTATCATGCCTTAGATGAGCTGATCTTACCATGCTGCTGTTTTGACACAATGATTAGGTTTATTTGCATTAAATAATATTTTTTTCTTTCTTTTTTCTTTTTTTTCCCGTATGCATTTACCAGATGGGCAAGTGGGGCACTGGATCCAGAAAGTACTGTTTCTGGAGATCTTGTTACATCAGTGAAAAGGTAGGTTCTTATTTATTTGTATTTCCCAATGTCTCTATGCAATATCTTTGTAGAATTTTTCTCAAATCTTTACTAGAATTTTTTTCAACACTGTGTCTTCTGTTTCTTGTAGGGGCGTATGGGCAATGATTGCAGTTTTTCTTGCTTATTGCTTGCTGCAAGCCCCTTCTTCGTAAGTCCTTGGATACAATTGTTGTGAATATTTATTCAATTAATTTCTAACTCTGTTAATATATTCTTACTTACATATCATTTCTCTGAGACTAAAATATCATGGTCTAAAGTTGCATTGTGATTTTTGTGAGGCATAAGTGATATCTTTGTTCAACTTTCCTTTCTGTTTTCTTTTGATCTTTGGACTTGGGAATTTGTAGATACTTGTGTGATTGGCATTTCTATCCAATTTAATTTTTAGGGAAAGAGTGATTGATATGGGAAACTGAGTTGCCTTTGTTTTGGAAGTCTCTTTGGCTGCCGGTCACCTTCTCTGTAGCAAGTTAACTTTAACAATAAATATAATTTATGCACAGCCGGGTTTCCAGCATATTTATGCTTGTAAAAGAAAAAGGAGATCGTTTGTTTGGATCATGCGTTATTTGTTTTTGTTGTGTTTTTAAATAAATATATAAAAAAAAAATTGAATTGTTTTCTCAAAGTTTCTTGTAGTTTTTGGTTGAGCCTGTTGGCGGTTGGTATTGTTTGCTGATGTGAAACTTAATACAGGATTTTGATTAGGCCACATCCTGCAATTTGGCGCTTAGTTCATGGAATGGCTGTTGTCTACCTTGTTGCTCTCACATTTTTGCTTTTTCAGGTTGGTTTCTCTGCTTCCTTTGTGTTTAGATTGGATTTTTCCTTTCTGTCTTTCCAATATATATACGCATATATATATATATATATATATATTGTTTTGTGTCCTCCTTTTGATTTTATCTAGAGTCTCCACTGAAGTTTTTATCAGTTTTGGCCTTTTAATCTTTGTCATTTATCATTTTATTGATCACTATTGCATTATGGTAACATTGCAATTTCTCACTTTCCAGAAGCGTGATGATGCTAGGCAGTTTATGAAATTTCTCCATCCGGATCTTGGTGTTGGTAATGCAGCTCTTGATTACAAATTGTTAATTAGCTCATGGATTTCTCTGTTTTCAACCATTGTATCTTCTGGAAGAAATAGCTTATATGGTCAGATATTTCTTGAAACTTTCTTATATCTCTGTCTATTGTATGATTGCGTGCAGAACTTCCAGAAAGATCCTACGGAGCTGATTGCCGCATATATCTTCCTGAAAATCCTACAAGCAGGTTTAAGAATGTTTATGTATGATTTCTTCTTTGTGAACCTATCTACATTTAACATTTCCTCATTTTATACTCTTCTCGTAGTGAAGCAATCTTTTAATTTTGTTTTTTCTTCTGTTTAGGAAACACTTTTTGATGAATTTGTTCCAGCTCATATTATTGGATGGTGGGGAAAAGCTATATTGATCCGTAATCAGCCTCTTCTTTGGGTTCTATCAATTGGATTCGAGTTGATGGAGGTTACCTTCTCGACCTAATTTAGTACATTATATATTAATTCTCTTCATTCAGCACAACTTAATTTCCTTTCTCTCTCCTTGAGCGGAGGTTGTCTATCTTAATATCTGACATTTGACATTTGCATAATTTGTATGCTCAAGTGGCCATATTGATTGTATACTGAGGCTTATTTTGGCATTTCAGTTTACCTTTCGCCACATGTTACCCAACTTCAACGAATGCTGGTGGGACAGTATTATTCTTGATATTTTGATCTGCAACTGGTTTGGTAAGAACTTAGTTTTTTTAAAAATTTTGGCTTGTCAGGGTTGTGCTCTATTTTTCATACAGAAGTTGTCAACATTTTTATTGTGTTGTGTCACTATATGTGCTTTTTTCTGTACTCAAATAATTTACCCTTGACTGTAAAAGTAAAGGAAACTAGTAATTTCTTTGAGTTTATCTAACTTTTTATTTGGTCACCGGGGATTTCTGAACTACAACTAAAAACCCTCTGAACAAGTTTCTTTTGGTGTATATTCTGCAGGTATCTGGGCAGGAATGCATACAGTTAGATACTTTGATGGAAAAACATATAAGTGGGTCGGGATTAGCCGTCAGCCTAATATTATTGGAAAAGTATGTTTTTAGCTGTGCGCATAAGTTTCAAATAGTTGATAGACAGTTAATTTTAGGCTTTTAGCATGATCTTGAAATTTGCATTGTAATATATGGTGTAGAAAGACAATTGCCTTGCCTGGCCTTTCTGCAGGAGACTCCCTCCACCCCCCTTCCCGCTGTATTCTGTTTTTCAAGGAGCTTTGTTTTTTAAACTACGTTGATTTGAAGATGCCTTTTCTACTGTTTCAGGTTAAAAGGACATTAGAACAATTTACGCCAGCTCAGTGGGACAAAGATGAATGGCATCCCCTGCTTGGTCCATGGCGTTTCATTCAAGTTCTTTGCCTTTGCATTGTGTTCCTTACAGTAGAGCTTAACACATTCTTTCTCAAGTTCTGTCTGTGGATTCCTCCTCGTAACCCTGTGATCGTCTATAGGTTGATATTGTGGTGGCTAATTGCAATTCCGACAATTCGCGAGTACAATTCATACCTTCAGGATCGGTACTCTCTCTCCCCCTCAACCCCTGACAAAATCATGTGTACCTCTTGGCCTTACTCTTTTCCCATGTGTTTTTGAGCCTTTTGCTAATCACCATGTCAATTATGCAGAAAACCGGTGAAGAAGGTCGGCGCATTTTGTTGGCTTTCCATTGCTATTTGCATTGTTGAACTTCTCATTTGCATCAAGTTTGGACACGGTATGTTTTCTCTAATTGGTCTTGAAAAAAAGTACCTTTGTTACTTCTGTTTGCTTAAATATTATCTCGACTATTTTATCGATGCTAATCTTCTTGATTCCGCCAGGATTATATCCTAAACCTATGCCATTATGGCTGGTAACTTTTTGGACATCTGTTGGAGCATTCCTCATAGAATTCCTCATTGTTTGGTCGTGGCAATCACATCGAAGTTTAGTGAGAAAGAGGCATTGATTTTGAACTCTTTCTCTACATTATTCTTTGATTCCAATCTTTACTTGGAAGCTTAATTTTCCATGTAAATACTGATCCTCTTTATCAAAATTGTAAATGCATATTTCTCTTAGATTAGTGGATCACAGTTTCTTGAGCCAGAGAATATTATCAATTCTTTCTTGTTAGGTAGTGGGAAATGCTTATACTGGAAGGCTCATGAGTTTAACGGGCTGCCACCATTACTGGCAAATTTTTCCCCCGCTTACAAGAATCCCATTTAAAAGTTACCAGCTTTTATTTTTCTGATTTTGCCAGATTTATTGTGTGGTTTATAAAGGGGTTGGAAGTTATTTTCTTTGATGGCTTTGGGTTTTAATATTGCCACCCAAAAAGAACATTACTTGGCTTTTGATCAGGTTATTTGTTAATTCTTTGTGCCACATGACTTGGAGACTCATTGACTTTTTATTTGGATGATTGGTTTTGCGTGAAAGCATTGGATAATAATTTCGTGCTTATCAGTTCCCGATATATTTAAATTTTGTTTCTTTAATTTATAACACGCACGTGTGACGTGTGTGTATCTTGTTGGAATGCTAAATTCAGAAATTAATGGTGCATTGCATCACTGAATTAGCACTTGAATAGGGCATCAACCTTTGCCACTTGTTGCTGAAATCTTAGAGCATTTTTTGCATTTAACATGTTTAATTAAAGCTTAATGTATACAACTAATAGTAAATGTGATTAGGAATAAGTTAAATTTTTATGCTAATGCTAATGTTATACACTTGGCTTATGATACTAATCTTATGAGAATCATATCCAAATTAAAATGCAATATTTATGGACATATCCTGTATTCGATTTCAATTTTTGAAATGCGACCAAAATTTGACATTTTCAGTTACTGGTTTTCAATTTTTTAAAATTATTTTTTTTGTTTTATAAGTTTCAAAATTATAATTTTTGCTTTGATATTAGTATTAAAAAAGACACTAATTTATTGGAGTATAAATAACAAATGTGATAACTACAATATTTGAATGCTATTCTATGCAAAGGCCAAAAGTAATGTTAGCATTGATATTTGTTGCAAGCTGTTTGGTAAAGCAATTTGAACTAAAAAAATAGGTTCAAACACTATTAACATGTAAGAGTTTTACACTATTATGTGTCAAACGCGGTACAAATTTTATTTCTATGTAAACCAAAGAAAGTTCTCATTTCATCCTTTAAATTATCCAAACCATACTATCCTGTCCGCTACAACTAAAAGAAACAGATTTGAGTAACGTGATACAAGAGAAAAAGAAAAATTATATTTTGTAACACATATTTGCTCAAGAGCCTTGAGTCTCATTTTCTCTTTAAACTTACTTTTGCCTTTAGAGAAATGAACCAAAACATACCATTTAACCTGCTTCTTAAATTTCGCTAAAACAAGGTCAATAAACTAGCACGTTTTCATAAAAAAATAAAAAATAAAAAATAAAAAATAAAAAAATCTCATCTTATTCTTATTCTGATCTTACCTTATCAACACATGTATCTTGTCTTACCTTGCCTTATCTTATCTTGACTTGTCTTATTTTACATCATATTAGTGCGAATGTGCACTCACAGATTCATTCTCCCCCATTTCGTCCTTGAGTTTGGTTCCACTCTTGCACTTTTTTTTTTTTTTAAAAAAAAAATGTTGTTTGTTGCACGTATAAACATTATTGTTCTTTTTACTCCTTTTTCTTCAAGAAGAGATTGGCTTAATCTTAAATGACCTTTTTGGAATTGACCAGTGCTAGTACCAACAAGTGACGAGAAGAACCACTCACTCTCTCTCTCTCTCTATATACATATATGTATACATACACACACACACATAAATCAACAATTTCTTGAAGCTTAGTAAAGGTCTTTTTTTTTTTTTTTTTCGTTGGTTTGAATAATTACAGGGGTCATTGTCCGAGTTGGACTTGAAGGAGACCAAGCAGTCTGTGAAATGGGGACGACGGGGAAGCATTAAGACGCCTAGAGAGACTACAAAAGTAGATCATAAGGGGATATCAGATATGATATGCCTGGCAAGTGGCAAGACAAGGCAGAGCCAAATAATCTCTCCCAAAACTTCACCATTGCCTCTTTGTCTCTCTCCCTCCCTCTCTCTCCCTCTCTTTCTCTATCTCTTTCTCTCTCTGTAGCTGTTTCTACATGCACTCGCATGTGTGTGCGTGTACACATGCGGGCTTTTGTTTTCCCATCACATCCTTATAATTGTCGGCCAATTCTTTCAATCAAACTCTTTCAGCATCAACTCACTTCAAACCACTTACCTGTGGGAGCTACATATATGCTATTTCTTAGGTCAGTGGAAGTATCATGTCTCTTTCTAAGCCTAGCGAATAATTGTCGTGGGGAGTTTGTGCATTTTAGAAAGAACGATTCTATTCAGTTTCGTATAAAACTGGCTATTAAAATGATACCATTAAAATGATACCGAAAACATTTTAGTGGAGCAGAATTAATGGGCATCTGGGAGTCTAGCTCTGCTCTCTCTCACGGGTCGGGCCCACCCCATCTCATGAGTTGTAAGAGAACGGAGCTCAGCCCCTGGATGCCCCTTTGTAAATTTTATTCATGTGGGGCCTATCGTATATGCTGTAGAGCCCCACAACTTTTGCTTTAGAAAGGGTCTAGTGGACACTTCGAGTTATTAGTAGTAGTAACGTTAGATCAAATCCAATTATTGATGTTTAAATTAAGTAGTATGTACACCTAACAATATTTGATAAGAGTTGGACGGTTTGAAAAGTAGTCACTATGTATAATTTTAATTATTTTGTATTCCATGCAGAACTTTCTTTGTTATATTATTGTCTGATAAAGTTTGTTCTCCTTTTCCTTCTTTCAAAGGCCAGAAAGATTTCCTTGGCTTAAGCATGTTCAATCCACAAATGAGTTGCTATTCAATTGCATATGATCTTTAAGTCCATCTTGTACAACATATTTCTCTTGACAGATTGAGTAGATGCATGATTGCTATTACTTGCACCAAATAATTTTTTACCACAATGAAGACTCGGACAAGGCAATAACGACCTTTTCCTTTTCTAAGTGACCCCCCTTTGGTAACTAACTTGTAGCTAGTTTCCTCTCACAATCATATTTACCAACTGACACCATGACACCAGTTATTTCACTTGGTACAATCATGCAAAATTTTAGCTGTGATCTTCTGGGCCTTAAAAGGATTCAAATTTCATATACCTTTAACATACTTTATTATAATCTTCTTCCAACTTTGGACTGCAGGGAGCTTTTCTTTTGCAAATTGTTTCAAGGCAACCCCAATTTTGGTTGAGAATGTAAAATAATGGTGGACCTTCAAGCAAAAATAAGGTTTCTTGCTAGGAAGAAAACAGCATTGTGGGAAGCTTTTTCTTCCATGCAGTCCTTCCTCTAACAATCTCTTCATTTTTAGACTCCTCTTTAGTTTGGAGAAGATGTGTATATCTAAATGGTCCTTTCTCAAAGGAGCCCAGAAATCCATTGCCCTTCAAAATTTCAGTGGTCAAAGAAAATCCATTTAGTATGGTGATATCATTAATATCTTGGTTCACTCCATTGTTAAGCATCTCATCTTCATCTGGTTGACAAAGTGATTGAACCATATCTGAACTCCCGCATTCCCTCCGGTATTCTAGGGTGATTTCGGATAGTTGGTGAGACTCCAAAATATTGTCAGGTATGGTCTGTGGAAACAGATGGAGAAAATAATCAGATAAGAGTGATTTTAAAGGGTTGAAAACAGACTAAAGAGTATTGCTAGTATATTTTTGTTTTTTTACCTCAAGCATCCATCTTACATACTTTACATTGTTGACATGGTGGTTCATGTCCAAGTCACTTCTCTTTGGCTACAAAACATAAACTTAATTGATTAGTTGTACATAGATGGCTTGAGCTATTGAAAGTTTGGCTCTTTTTTTTATACCTTTAAGTCATTGTTCATATACTTTGCTTTATCATCCAACTTGACAATTTTCTCAGGGACATCTTCTACGATTGCTTGCTTCTCAATAAGCCAAGGTGAAAGCTCGGCCCTCACCTCTTCTGGAATCTTTGAGAGACGTCTTGTTTTCTGGTTCATCATGACCCAGGTGCTGCTTTGTAATTTAGCATAAGCATGAATAGTGAAAAAACTAAAGCAATATTGGTGATGAAATGAAAAAATGAGGGACTTTCTTTCAAGAAAAATTACCTGGTTGCGCGCGCTAACACCTGGCCTGTGGCCTGACTTCGGATTAGCCAGTCTCGCCGCATTCCATTCTTGCCTGACGCTCCAACCCACGTGTCAATTTCTACTATCTCTCCCCTGCAGGATCCAAGTATAAGTAATTTGCTGCAGATTAGGACGGATTCATTCTAAGAAAAGGCCTGCTTTAGAAATGGAGGAAAAGTAGCTATTGCATTTTCTATATACCTACGCGTGTCAAAAATTTGTGGTCTTTTCATGTTTTGGTTTTGTACTACAAAGCTTTTTATGCTAGAGATTAGACTCACCAGATTGGATAGTGATCAACTTGAACTTGCATTCTTGAGACAACCCATATGAGGTTGTTCCTCATCATTCCATGCGTGGCACCAAATCCGTCGCTAAGTAGACCAGACATCCATACATGATTTAAGGCCATTTCCTACACAACATACTCAAAAAAAAAAAAAAAAAAAAACTTTTATAGGAACACACGGTATTTTTCATGTGAATAGTATCAAATATACCCCACTAATAGGCATTGTTTTGAACTGTATCATATTAGGTTGTGGCAGTTTTGCCTACGTTTTCATTTTGGTGTGATTTTGAACAAACAAAAGTTCAGAAACACGCACTATCTGGAAGAATACCCCACTGTAGAATACATGACAAAGTCATCAAATAGTACAATTTGTTACCTGAAAAAGATTAAGGATGCTCTCCAAAGTGGCTGTCTTATCTGGTCCAACCTCATAGGACCTAATAACAACTGTCTGTCTGTACCCAACACCGCCTTCAATGATGAGACCTTGTCGAAAAGGATCAACCAACTGCTTCTTTGTTGGGATTTTTTGTCGAATTCTCTCGGCAATGATGGAGTCACTTTTAGCAACAGAAGCAACAGAGGTGGCGGCTGCTCCAGTCTTCTGGCTCAGCAAATCAGCCTTTCCGCCTGACGTCGGAGAAGTCCCGCTAATTTTGATGTTATTCAGATTCTTCACATTTTGGTCATGATGATTATCTCTATTGGAAGAGCACTTTATAACATAGGAGGTTGGACATGAAAAAGCAGCCATTGTTTTGTGCTGATATGTGAGTGCTATAATTTTAAAAGAGTTAGAACAGAATAACGGAAGTGATATAGGTTTTTATAATTAGTCAGGGACGGACCTGACGAAACAAAGGTTGATGTTAAAGACACGAAACTAGGTAAGCTTTGTTATAGAGCCGAGCATATCAAAGATGGGTTTTTTGTGTGGTTTGAAAAATGTCATGCAAGTTTGAGAGGTATCTTTGAAGTAATCGACAAGATACATGGAAAATATGGTCTGTTTTGGCTGCTTTTTTTATTTTTTGGTCTATAAAATACAAAAAGTTTGACGATATATTGTGAGTTTTTGGAGTGGCGTTGGGGGGTGTCTGTTTGCTCTTGCTCATATTATGAATAATCCAAACTTTGGGAGTTAAAATTTCTGGTTAAGTGGTTAGAACAAAAAGTTAACTTACTCTGAACTTTTTCAAACAACAAATAGAAACCTTTGACTGAATATTCTAGGAAAGTTCTCTCCCGTTTCTGCAAAATGGATTGTGTAGGTAAGATTCTTGTCTGCAAAATGTGTAGGCGTTTCATATAGCCGATTCAAATATTTCAGATGCTCGGACGTAATGGGCACTTTTTATTGTAACTTTGTTCCCCAAAAATTATGAAACTTCACCTGTATACTAACATACAATTGCCATGTTGGCAAATTGCAAGAGTTTTTTAACATACAATTGGGACTTCTCTTTGCTACTATTTGTGGCCATGCCGGTCCAAAAAAGTTCAAAACAGTTGTGTTTTTCACAGTCCATAGCAGCAGTTTACTGTAATCTAATTATTCTAAAATGTTAGCTACAGTGAATTTAACACCGAACCAGATTCTCTTAGATTCAGAATTCTAAATCATATGTGGTAACAATTCAAAATCATTTCTTGTGTATCAGCAACAATGATTGTATATCTCTATGAAAAGGGAAAAGGGCCACATCTTTTGTATAAATTGCGGGATGTGATGTTAACAGCGTCGTCATGACTCCTTGGATGATTAATTATTTAGGAAGATTTGAACTAAGAGAGTGGGAATGCTATAAAGGTAGAAAGCGAAACACAAAAGTCAATTAGAGAATCGAGGAAGGCATGGGAAGATTTAGTCCAATTTGGGATACCCTTGGAAACATAATAAGACAAATATAAGATTGATGCTTTTCTTTTGTTTTTATCTCCACTAGTGTGATAACCTAGGTCAGTCCCGATCTTCACTATGTTGGGTTTTCAACCACTTCCCTGGTTGGTGAAGTCCAAAATATTCCTTCCATCTAGTAGTGAAATACTTCATATTCCTTTAGATTACTAAGAACAAAACAAATTTCTGTTGGTTGGTTTATGCCAATAAAAAAAAATAGAATAGAAATAAGCAATAAAGAGCGAAGATGATGACAATGTGAGAAATCTAACCCCAACAAGAAAATCCATGCATGCGTCCCCATGATTTGAACCTTTTTAGTGTGAAAAAGAGGCTAACCTTGTTGACACAAATTGTTTAAAAAATTAAATCGCCCTTAGTTTGTTGCCTTTAAAAATGTCACGCTTTTATCATTAGGGAAAATCATGGTCCATTTCTACCCACTTTAGCAAACAGACGACAAAAAAGCATTGGAAACTGTTGCAAAAGTTGAAGTTTGAAACCATGAAGGAAAGCATAGAACCTAGAAGGACTAGATTTCCGATTCAAATTGCACCAAATGAGACCCCTGAACCAAACACTCAGTGGCAGGTCGAAAGACACTCAAATAAACAAGGATCTTTAACACTTGTCCCATAATTTTTCTTTGATTGGCAAATTATCCTCTAAACTTTTAACTTTATCCAACTACTCCCTAAACTTGATAAAAAAAATATTAAATTGATGACAAGTGTTAAATTTAAGATTGCAACTGTCACAACCCACGTTTTCGTATCGCGTTTAATCAATTTCCTTACTTATGTATTTATGAAAATTTTTTTCTTATATATATACATTTAACCAAACTCTCTTTATATGATTTTATATAATCAATATAGCATTCTCAAAAGGGCTTTGTCTTACTTGATCATACTGTAACTTAGTTTACAACTGGTTCCCAAATAACTTAATATAAAGAGCAAGCGAAAACATAACAATGACAGTATCCATTCCCTGTCTGCACATTGTTCATACCTCCGCCGTCAACTTATCAGTAAATTATTCTGACCTCTTAGTAAGAATACCTACAACATGAAATAACTAAGTGAGCTTATGCCTAGTAAGTCCAAACATAACCCACATGCAACATTCACTAATATTCATGATCCACTTATGCTTGCTTATGAACATTTTTTATCCTTATCATGTCTTATTAACATCGAGGTTGAGGTAGAGGTTAGAGTCATGGTTGAGAATGGCTTACGGTTGGTGTTAATAAAAATGCTAGTACTAGATGTGATATTTTGAAAAATTGATCGAAATATTGGTGTTTTCAAGGTACAAAAATATCTTTCAATTGTAATGTTGATTTCGACAAAATATTAGAGAAATATTGGAAATATCTGTTGGAAAAATAGTACGCAACGAAAATTTTAATATGTTAATCACAGTATTTTTTAAAACATAAGTCTGACATGCTACATGCATAAATTAACAAGATCTTACTAACCTTGTATTTCGAAGAGCTCCTGCAATTTGTGAAGAGAAAGACATTCCAAAAGAGCCTCAACCAACTAATCCTCTTTGCTATTCTCTATCCATGATCGATATGTGTGGGCATACCTCATATAGCTCTTTCTCGACGAGTCTCCTTCTAACTAATTGAGAATAACCTAGAACTAACGTTCGTGATTTGTGAACAATAGCTCGTAGGGGAGTTTCAGAGACTCATAGATTAGAGTACTCATTCTTGATTTCTCAACTGATCTAAATAACTGTGAGAACTCACTCCCTATTTATAGAGGTAGTCCCCTATGTTGGTTATTATCAGATAAGACCTCAAAATTTTGAATATGGATAAATATCTGATAAAATCGCTTAAAAATGCGTGATCAGATTATTGTTAGATCGGCAGGCCGAACTAACGGATTGGCTTGCCGAACTTGCTCTATTGGCAGGCTGAACTAATAGCACTTGTACCATATGGGCACATAGATCTTCGTGACACCGAGACCATATCATAACCTTTAACTCCTCTTGAGACAGGAGCTTGTACGACATTTTTCTCTATTTTTGGTGTTGCATTTGCCAGTTCAATTATTATGGTTATCATACAATGCATAAGGTCATATTCACATATTGAGTGCAAAAATATAAACATTCTTCTAACTAGATAGTACACACAAGTACATATCTTTTTATATACACATAGGTACACATATCGATATACACATATGTACCCATATTGATCTACATATAGGTATACATATTGATACACGTACAGGTGTATATCTATATATCTATAACATTCAACACGTACTATTTCATACTGTAGGTGGGGTTGGTACTTACTTGTATAGGCTATTGTATGAACTGATCTCAGTTCCTTTTTTCCTATTCTTCTAGTGTCCTATTTGGCTAGTTATAGCATTATCAGCCAAATTTTTACTATTTATGTATGCGTCAATACAAAACATTTATTAACTAACAAATCGAATTGCTTAACAGTCTACAGCTCCAATAGCCATGGATTTTTTCTCTTTTATCTTACTCTACCCTATCGTCTCTAATGAAGGGCAAAAATCTTACTAGTAACCTCTTTTTCCTATTTCAAACGTTTCGGATCCATTCGAAACACATTGTGAAAAAAATGATGATTTTGCCCTCAGTGGGCCTTTTAAATTTCTCAAGCCCTATTTTGCTATTTTTACAAAAATTGTTGCTTATTAGGTTTAAAACAATAACCCGGGTGTCGGGTTTTCTTATTTTGCATTAATGTCCTAGTTTAACAAAACTTTACAATTTTATCCTTATTTGAAAATTTTGACACTTTTATCCTTGGGACCAAAAATAATCTCTTCACACTATAATTTTCCATTTTTTATAAGGATCAAATATGCTCAAAATACCATACCCAAATTTCATTTGCAAAACGTTGTTTTTGCCCTTTGAATTTTTTTTTTCAATTTTAACAAATTTTGTAAAATCCATAACTTACAAACGAAGGTGATTTTCAACGAACCGTCCATTATTTTTTACAGTTTCGTCAAGATCTACAACTTTCATGTTTTGACCTTTTTCAAATTCACGCTGTACAGGGGAGTTTTTGGCTCTTTTTCAATTCTGTCGAGAAAACAATTTTATTTACAATTTAGTCCCTGGGTCATTGTTGCAAAAACCGATATTAGAACAGCATACGACCCACTATTTATACAGATTTAAGACATTCTCAAATAATTTTCATGCTAAATCACAACTCTTTTAAAACCAACTTCAAAGCTTACAAAATTACCCTGTTTTACAACACATGACCCTTTTGACATTTAAGCCCGATTTCAATAATACAATCACATCATAAACCACATACCCATAAACTTGCTTGAATATCCATATGCCTTTTGAAATAATCAAAATCAAAACAAAAACCAAATAAACTTTAAATTTAAAAAGTTAAACTTACCAAAAGAAAAATTGATGATCTTATCCTTCCAAAGGCTTCTTCGAAATCTTTCCTAGGTATGTTTTATATAAAAGAGGTTCTTGTCAAAAACCCCTCCTCAAACCATAAAAACTCTAAGAAAATTCAAGAAAAAGTTTGGATTTCTTACCTTCAAAAGTTTGTAAAGCCTTAATTATTGAAACTTGAAACTTAATTGGGTCAAGTTTTACAAGAATTTGGGCTTGGAATTTTTTTTTAAAGGGAGTACTTATGGCTGCTGAAAGTGGGGAATGGAGGAAATGAAAATTGTGATGCTTTAAGTCTTCAATTAAAGACTTATCCATTTTTTTTTTGGTGAGTCACCATAGTAATCAAATAGATTAGTGGTGGCTAACAATGATTGAGCCACATTTCATGTTTTGGTGGCCCAATCCCAATTCGTTGGGTGTCCACTTAATAGACCCCAAAACTTTACACGATGTAATTTTTTACCACACAGTATTTTTCTTATACTACTAGAGTAGAATCAATAAAAGTCGTGTTCTTAAACAGTACAAAATCCCATTCTTATCCTTTGGTTCACTTTTGAATTCCAAACACAGTGTTTCTTATATCTGTGTTTTTACCTTAACAATATACTTACACTGCATCAACCCCTTTTATATTGTTTAGGGTTTTGACATGCTCTTTTATCTTATTTATGTCTTAATCATTCATTAATTTATATCATAATATATAATTAATTGTGATACAAAATTTGTTTTATAGATACTATTTACAAATTTTCGAGCATTCAAGCTCACAAAATTTGTATTTAAACATATCGATCATCGCATCAAGGTTATAATAAAATTTCCTATTAATATTACTTATTTGTATATTATCGTAATTTTACAAAAAATACAATTTATAACAATAAATTTATTAATTAAACCTAATTAATATAAAATTTCATTAATGAATTTCCTTGATGATTACAAGGACATCCTCCACATGAGTGATGTGATTTGTTGCAATCCAAAATTTTAAGATACTCCCTTCAACCTGGCTCGCATAATGTGCACGAGGATGTTTTGGTCCAAATTTTAAAAGTCACCATCATTTTGTAGCACTTTGCAACAAAATCACACTTGCAGGAATCTGCCAGAATTAGAAGTTCAAAAAGAGCTCATCATTCACCAACCAAAAAAAAAAAAAAAAAATACTAATAATAATAAAAATAAAAATAATAATAATGTAAAAATAAGGATAAAGGCACCAAATGGAAGATACCCAACAAATAGATTACGTCCGCCAAAATGATAGTAACAAGATTCAAGACAGGTGACTAACTGCAAAAAATGCCAGTCTCTATAAAAACCTTCACAATATTAATCAAGATTGGCACAAAAAAAAAAAAATGAAGAAGAAATGAACCCATAATTACTCATCCAGTTGAGTGAAAGAAGCAATCGGGTGCACTCGACACATTAAGTGCACACCATAAAACAGAACAAAAATGACAAGTACAGTACAGTCTAACTACCGGCGCAGGATACCACAAAACTGGTAAGTTAAAAAATGCCTTACATTCTTTTGTAACATTAGGAAAAAAAAAAAACTCACTTCACATAAATAACTGGACATGGACATCCAAGACAGTAATAAAAACACCTGAGTAACTTCTGCACAAATGCAGACTAGATAAATAAGCATAGACTAAAGGAATGGTGAAAGAGAAGTCCAAAGAGATAGTAAAGGGTTTCCATAGAAAAACGCAAAATATTAACCTTCATAAGCTTGCAGTATACCATCCTTTGGCTCTGTCAAATGATCAACAGAGGAACTTTTTATTAGAATATGCATGTGGAAGCACATGCATGAGAAAGATCCATTTGATCTCATTTCTTGGCAAAAGGTTACTCACAAGTTACATCACATCTATCGCTTGCACACACACAAAAGATGAGCACCTGTCCCTCATTGCTTGTTTTTATAAAGGATGCCCATTCAGCCCACCCAAAGAGGAGCAAAAGGGTTAGATCTCGATGACTGTAAAAGGAGTCACATGTGAATCTTATAGATTCCTTTTATGTCTCTGCTGTGAAGAATAGCAAGAAAAATGAAGGTCTTTTATTGGAAGACTAATCTTCTGCAGAATAATAATATATTTGAGCAAGAATACAAGAAAGAAATGAAAACCAAATTTAAACTGTACCTGAGAAGGTGGCAAAATTTACTTCAGAGACTTCATACCCTGCATAAATTGCACAAGATTTGACCTCTGTAATAGTGCTCGAATATATTAATACAGATCATTATAATAAGGTGACATGAACATTGCATAAAGATTTGGTCAAGGACCTAAAGAGGCCACTGAAAATGGTAACGTTACAATCACAGATGTGTTTGGCTATGAGGGGAAAAACATAATAATAACTAAAAAAAAGATTCTATTACATCAAATTGAGTACAAACCATAGGAACTATTGAATAAGGTGTTTTACCTTAGAAGCCCTCAATTCGTTCACTGCCATCCAAAGAGAATCATCTGATAGTATCAAGCGGGATAATACCCCTGTGCTTAATCTGATAAAGTGATAGAGATCACTGTAAGTGGAATATTACTCAAATACAAGCTATTTTCTTTCCTTCTTTCCTTTTTTTTTTTTTAACCCCAAAGAAAGCACAATCTATTTTCCGGTCAGTAATTTATTAAGTCATAACATTTTGAGCACTCAACTTTACTGGTTGAACATGGACTGGGAAATTCTAGTTTGAATCAGGAAAGCCACAATAATTATTCAGCTTTTTTTTTCACCTTCAATTGGAAATATTTGTTTCATCTGATAGATGACAATATGAGAGTGCACAAGCTTAACAGTCTATGACAGCTAAGATGACATAGCGTTCGATCTGTTATCATATGGTACGATTTTATTGTTATCTCAACGTTATTACTCTAGACATGCTATAAAATATCCAAAATTAACTCTCAGTCTAGGTAATCACATTCCCCTCAGATTAAAATATGTCAGACAGAAGATGTGTCTTGCATAGGCTTGTTAGCATGAAAGAATTAATAGGATATGAAGTAGAATTTTATACCCTAGATACTTTGCTGCATCTGATACTGAAACCTCAACTGCAAACATTAGATCCAACAGAGCTTGCAGTCCCTATAGGAAAATAGATAAATAAATAAATGAATGAATGAATAAATAAAATTTCACATCAAATTCTCTTACACTTTGCTAATTAGATGCAAACAAGTAAGATCAGTTTGATTGCTTTTGTAGCTCCTAAAAGTGATTATCAAAGAATTCTGTAATAATTGGAGTTTGGTAAACCTGTTCTAAGTTTTAGTTTCCATTATCACAAATCACAATACAAAATTCTTTAAGAAGCATAACAATATCAAACTGGTTATCTATTCAGAACATTCTTTTGAACATGATGAAAAATGATACAATGCATACCAGAACAAATCTAGGATTTTTCGGTCCAATTTGAGGACCACAATCTGACCCTCTAATTGTAGACTTTGGAGGAAGAATTTGAAGCAGCTCTCTAGGAGGTGAATAAGCTTCAAGATCCACAGGATTCCTCACTAGCCCACGACACATGAAAAATAGGCTTTTAGCTCTAGTAAAGAAAACATTTGAAGAAAGTCAGACATACATGAGGGTGTGTGTATATACGTAGCTCTTTAAAATTGCAGAAACATTATTATAAACTAAACAATTAATTGATTGAACAAGCTTTTGAAAATGGCCGAAAGCATTGAAAACGAATTTTCAATCGCATACCTTTAAGAGCTAAAAGAGTGCGAAGGCGTACCAAAGCCGAAACACGGTTCATGTGTTGCGATCGGTCCTCAACAGCCTGGTCAAGACTAAAAGATCAAAAATCAAAACTCAAACCCTAACCCTAAATCTAATTTTAAGCAACGCCAAACAGAGAAAGCAGGAAATGGAGCCAAACCTGCGGAATGACGCCTGTAGGAAGGTGCTTGAGGCGAACAGCAGAATCTCGCTCATTGCGGTGCTGTCCCCCAGGCCCCGAGGCCTTGAAAGTGTCCATCTCGCACTGGCTCAACAGCTGTTCGTCCGTCAATTGCAGAAATCCCTTCCCGGAGTTCGAGCACCGCACGGAGAAGAGCCTGTGTTGCCGCGGTTGCAGAAAGGCCTTGCTTGGGACTCTTCCTCTTGTGATTAGCTTCACCAACGGCGAGGAAGAAGACGACAACGACGGAGAGGAAAACAAAGTCGACCTTCCGGCGCCGCCAGTGCTGATTGAAGCTCCGAGCTAGCCGAGCAGCTTAGTGGAAAATAGCTTCCGCATGGATAGCAACTCGGTCGCCGCCATTTTTGATTTTGCCTGAAGCTTCTAATTTCTGATCATTTCGGGAACGAAGCTTCTTCTTCGGCGGGAGACTTGGGCCGATAGGTTATGCAGATTTTTCTGTGAAATTGGATGGATAAATAAAAATTAAAATAATAAATAAATAATAAATAATAAATCTCATCTTTGATTTTTTGCTGTCTGCCAATTGCTTGGAAGGAGGTTGTTCTTTCGAGTTGGATGGATTATCCTTGGGAGTTGGACGGCAAAGCACAGTTTCAGCCCACGCCCTCCAAGATTTTGGGCCATGTTAGGAGTCCAGTACCCTTGCAACGTATTCAAATCTCTGGCTAATTTTGGTGTCAAAAATAATATCTATTATGACACATCTTAAAAAAATTTAAAATAGTATCTAACTTATTTTTTATGCTTTTAATTAAATAATATATCATATTATAATTGATTAAATATTATTCAATACATTTAAAAATTGGGCTGAAGATTTGAGTCCCCTCAAGTCCATGGGTGGCTTTTACCATGTTATTCGATTGACTTTTGTCTGGGAGGAAAATGAAAAGAAAAATCGTTTTTATCTTTATAGGATTAAAACCTAACTACTCACAAATCAGTAGAACTCAATCTAATTTAGTGTACTTTTTAGACTAAGGTTCATTGTTTTATGAATAACGAAATTTTAACCTCATAGGTGAAATATGAGTGCTTAAATGAAAACTATACTGCAAGGTAAATCTATGAAAGTAGAATCAAAATATAACAAATTATTAGGAAACTTCAACAATAGTAAAATTCTATAGTTACAATTATAACGATATTGATATTTTACACTATGAATGTGCATTTTAATTATTTTACTGACCTTGACTACACTACAAGGTAAATCTATGAAATTAGAATCAAAATAAAACAAATTGTTAAGAAACTTTAACGATAGTAAAATTATATAGTTATTATTATAATTGATATTTTATACTATAAATGTACATTGTAACCATTTTGATGACCTCAAATGTTTGTAAAATGTTTTAAATTAATTATTATTTTTCAAAATGACTAGTAAAATATTTCTCTATGATTTTTCTCAACTAAAATGTGAGAATTTCACATTTCATAATAAAAAAATGTTGAAATTTCAAGAATTTAGAAGATTGTTAGGATGTTGTGGTTAAAACTAAAAATGTTGATTTGAAAACTATAAGATGTGAGAGCTTTACAGTGCAACAATTTTTTGCTTTTCACTTTTTACTAGAAGTTTTTAGTTGCTTTCTAGGTACCAATCCAGCTAATTAATTAGCTAGATTGATAACTGGGAAGCAACTACAAACCTCTTATTCAATAGGGAGGCTACTCAGGGAGCCTCCACGTGGATTTGCCTCCCGCTGGGGGAGCGCGTCCCCTAAGTTCGAACCTTTAACCTCTTGAATAAGAGGTTTTTAGTTGCTTCCCAAGTACCAATCCAGCTATCCCTCATCATATAGTTGGATTGGGTACTTGTAAAGCAACCAAAAACCTCTTATTTAAGAGGTTAATGGTTCGAACCCAGGGGACATGCTCCCCCCGCTGGAGGCAAATCCACGTGAAGGTTCTCCGAGCAGCCTCCCCAACAATACGTTCGAGGTACCCACCAGGCTCCGGCTAGAGAACCCAATCCCTCAACAATTTCAGTTTAGGAATTTTTTTAGTAGTTTTTTCTCTCTTTCTTTCTTTTCTTCTACCTTCTCTCTTATGATTATCATGGCCTTAAACAAAGGGTGTTTTCAGGAACAACAAACTATCGAAAATTAAGTTAGTGCCATGTCATAACCAACATTCGTATGCAGGTTACAAAACTAAATGTTGCTCATGCGAGGCAATTTTTCGTTCCTTTTTTTTTTTTTGGGAAAAGTTTTGGTAGAAAATGGCAAAATTCTCCACCGGTTGAGAATATTTGTTAGAACCATTGGATCAAAAAATTAATGGCCTAAAATGGCCTTTATAATAGAAACAAAAATAAAAACTATCTCTCTTGATTATAAACTAAACAAAAAAGGGAAAATAAAAAAAGAAAAGAAAAAAACACTTTGGAAGTGGAATACCCAACCACTGGTTTTACACCTTTGCTGACCACCACACATTGTTGTGCCTTAAACGCATACAAGATTGAAGCTATGTAGAATTTGCTAGGGCTCGCCATTGGGCTTCATAGGGACTCAGCCTTAGCAGCGTTTTTGGGGGCTTCAACAGCGTTTGTGGGGGCTGGCGATGGGATTTGTAGGGGTAACAAGGTGTTTGTAGGGGCTCAATAGTATTCGCTGAGGCTCCAATAGTGTTTATGGGGGTTGACAACAAGATTGGATGGGCCAGGCAATTGGGTCTGTGGGGGCTGGCGATGGGATTTGTAGGGGTAACAAGGTGTTTGTAGGGGCTCAACAATATTCGTTGAGGCTCCAATAGTGTTTATGGGGGTTGACAACAAGACTGGAGGGGCTAGGCAATTGGGTTTGTGGGGGCTCAAAGGCGTTCGTTAAGGCTTCGATGACGATCATGGGGTCAACGACGACATTCGCAGCAACTAGTGTTGAGCTTCGTGGATGTTGGGCCATCGTTGGCTATAGAAAAATCATCCTGCTCTACTCCTAGTTAACCCTTCCCCTTGCATCCCCTCTGGCCACCACAAGCTCCACCATCGCCTCTACCATGCCTTCTCCTTCTCCAAAAATGCCTTTTCTCTTCACGTCGATTTCCTCACTAGCCTCTCCTCTTACATCCAGTCCTCCAGAAATCTTCGCAGGTCAGTTAGTCCCTATTTGGTTTTGTAATGTTCAAAAAATTTATTAGTTTAAATCTAGAATTTAATTCAGATTTAAACAGTGAATTTTCTTAATAATTTATATTTTGTTAATTATGACATTATGTGAATTATCTATTATCAATTTTAATGTGCATTATGTATGTAATTTTGTGAAATATAGAGTATTTAAAATTGTGCAAATTTTATGAATTTAAATGCTCAAAAATTTGTAAAATACTCTTAAGGTAAAATTTATGCTACATGAATTATGTTAGAGATCTACTTTTTGTTAGTTAAGTAGAAAATCATGTCATATACTAAAACAATATAGAAATTATCTGTTTATTAGTCAATTAAATTGGCAAAGAATTTAGTGTTTACAGTTCAACAGGTGTTGGAATATAGTGTAAAAAGACATTCAAAAATAATATTACAAATGCAATGTAATTATATAGAAACCGTATAAGCGTAGATGAACTACTGTGTTAAAAATTAGATAGTATGGGTAAAAAATTAAGTCAGTGTAATTCTACACTGTTAAGGAAAATATTTCCTCAATTTTATGCTAATAGTATAGAACAAATATTGTATAGTGTAAATTTAGACTGCTAAAAAGTTAAGTGGGACAGATGGGGGACACCTCAAAAGTTGAAAAAAAAATTCTATACCCTTCCGTTGATTCCTGGTGGTGCCAAGTGGTGTGGAGCAAATTTTTATTTGTATTTTAGTTCTTAGGACTTGCCTTTATAAGGTTAAGGGCTTAGTTGAAAAGTTTACCTTCTTTTTGCTCAAATTTTGCTCTATGAAAGCTTAAGAATACCCATTTTTCTCCTATGAAAACCGGCCACCCTCTCTCTTTCTTCTCTCAAATATTTTGCTAAAAAAACACTCTCCAATCAAGCATAGAAGCTAGAATAAGTGATCTTGTGAGGATTAAGCAACTTTAGAGGTAAAAACTTAAGTTTTGTTTTATGTGTTTTAGTGTTTTTCTCGTGAGTTTTGAGTGGGTTGTTCATGGGTTATGTCATGGTTATTGTCAAGGAAGGTTAGAAGAGATTTAACCACCAAAGAGGAGGATCAAAATGCTTCGAAATCTTTTCGGTAAACTCTAAACCCTAGCTTTAAAGAGTTTGTTGTTTTCTTAAAGTTATGTATGGTTTGTAACATTTATGTACTATGACATGTAAAAGAGACTTTTTGACATGATTAGATTATGTGTTGTGTAGATAATTATGTGATTGGTTAATTGAAGGTTTTATGCTAAAAAGAGAAAGTTTGATAGACTTTGTCAAAATATAAAGTTTAACTAAGTTTCAAAGAAATAAGTCTTTGATAAAACTTAGAGGCCGAATTATTTTCCGGACAAAACACAAAATCCATTGGAAATGATCGGATAAACAACTTTTGTGAAGAAAATTTGTAAAAATTCCAATTGTATTACACCAAAAAGCCTTGATTTTAAAAATGCATGTTTCTTAAATTGGCCAAAACTCCCTTAAAACGTTTGAAGTTGGGAAAAGTTAAAACATAAAAATTGCAGATCTCATTGAAACTGTTGAGACTAATGAATGGTTTATTAAAATTCTACATGAATTTTTAGTTAAGAATTTTACAAGAATTAGTCATGAAATTTCAAAATGGTTTAATTGGGTAAAACGTTTTGAAATGAAATAATTTGACCTGAGAATTTTTGAAAGTTCTAATCCTTATAAAAAACCAAGTGCAACCATATTAAGCGGTTGTTTTTGATTCTAGGTGCAAAATCGTTAAAATTTTCGTATTTTAAGTTAAAACCGTAAAACCAAGCAAAACCAGATTTTTCACTAGAAAGAACTGAGATTTCTTGCACTATTATGGACAAGTAAGGAATGATCAGTTTTTGGTCAATTTTTGGTTAAAACAAGTTCGAAAAAATTTCTGAGACCCGTCAAGGGTGAAGTTATCATTTTTTCACAAAACAGTTTATACAGAACCCGAATCATCTGATTTAGAAAAAATGTCCCTAAGCGGGGAATTTTTGGCACAAATCGTTAGTAACAAAATGGTATTATAAGATGTGAAGTTTAATCACTAAACGTTTAAGTTACATAGTATACGAATAAACCGTTAGTTAGAATATCGGCTAAGAGTGGGTATAATCTAAACATGACTTTTAGCAGATTAAGAGGGTATGGGTTAAGTGGATACGCAGCACGGAATTCCAAATAAGTTTTAAACTCCATTTACGGCATGAGGAAAAACAAATTTCAAACATGTTATTCATAGGACTTTATGAAATACGTATGTCATGCACTCATTAAGTTACCAAAGCATCATATATGGTATATCACCATGATTAAGGATTGGTAAATTAATTCACCACATAAGATAAGTTAAGTAAGTGTCATATTAGTCTCCTGACCTAAGGGAGTTTCAAGTTAAGTATGTTATGATCTCGGTAATACGAAGATCTTGCACACTTGGTACGCACACTTGGGGCTTTAGTTCAAGTCCAGTTACAAAAATAAGGTAATGCTCATGAATAAGCATAATTGTTATCATGCATTAAGCTATAGAGGAAAAATATTTTGTGGGTTAAGTTTGGACTTATTGAACAATGGCTGACCTAGTTACTTCATGCTGTAGAAAATTATGCCAAAAGGCCAGAGTAAGTATTGTTGAGCTAGGATCGACAATAGGGCATTGTGAAAGTCAAAGGCATGGATACCACTACTGTAAAGCGTTCCCTTGTTTTGTAAACCGCATCTATTATGTTATAAGCTTGTAGCAACAAGTGGAAACCGTTTATGAGGATGTGTTATGTATTTTATGCTAAACAAAAGTGGTCAATATTTTCGGTAAGTGTGGGGTAATATAAATATGTTATTATAAGTTTTCAAGTTTCTTTTTTAATTTATTCCACTTTTTTATGACTAAGTAAGATTAAGTCTAAAAAAGGTGTTAAGTAACGTTTAGAATAGTCGGGTTGTCACAAATTCTTTAAAAAATTTCGCCATTGAAAAAAAAAAATAGTTGCAAGCTTTTGAGTTTTGTTTTTATTTCAAGATTCTCGCTCATTCGAAGAGCGATGACTTAGGTTTTGCCGATAAAAGCTTGATTTGACATCTCTTGCGTGTCCCTTCGATTCAACTAGACCTTTAGAACATGCTTCTCGAAAAATTTCTAGAGTAATTTAATTAAAGACTGGCTGAGATTCAAGACAAAAAGTTGCAAAGCTCAGTGGCCATCCTGTTGTCTAATGGCAACGAGTCTGAGAACACCAGTGAGGTCTAACGACAACAACGATGTCGGGAACGGAGGAGCTACTGATGGTGCCCATCGGAGCCTCACACTTTTAGATTTTAGTTAGGGTTTCAAATTGTTTTCAATGAAGGGGTAGCATTAAAACTTTTAAGAAGTTAATAGTTGAGATTTATTTGTGTACAAGTTGTTAGTTTTAATAAATTTTATGTCTAATAAAAAAGAAATAATTTGATGTGTGTTAGCTTTATTATAAGCTTACCTCGTTTTTTTTAATCATTAGATTGAAATCGAACAGACAACAACATTCTCTACCGACGAAGAATTTTAGCTTCCATTTAAAAAATTAATTAAAACATACATTTTAAATTTAAACACTACAACATGTGAGAGCTTTACATTGTAATAACTTTTTGCTTTTTTTTGTAACTGTTAAAAGCTTTATACTATTTACAGTTGTAACTGATGTTTCAAACATCCTATTAATGTTCTCCACCGTGAACTCCTCTTCTTCTTTTTTTTTTCATCCCTTAAAAACAAAGAATAAAACATATTATAATTATTATTTAAAGAGCCAAACGATGTCGATTTCATTAAGCCTCAAAATAGGCACACGTTTCTTACTTTCCTCTAATTGCCCCTTTTCATTTTTGAAAGCTCTCAGCCAACATTCCTCCTTTCCCTCTCATTACAGGTTAAAACAAAGGAAGCAAATATCACTTCATTAAGCAAATTCATATTTTTATATCCTCTATTTTAAGTTAATTTAAAAACTATGTATTTTATTTTTTATCTTATTGAATTTATACATTCAAATTAAATTTAATACACAAATCTATACTTTATATTGATCAATAATTAATTTTTTACCATTAAAATGACCAAGTTATAAGTAAAAGAGAGAAAAAAAATTAAAACTAAAAAAAAAAACCAAAGACAAAAACACACATAATACCTATTTTTGACGGTATTCTATACTTTTTTAAATTAAAAACCTTGGAATAATTTTTTTTAAGTTTTTAAGGTTCTCTTATTTTTCAATTTGAATGTATTTAGGCTAATTTTATAAGTCAAAATTAAAAATTAATCGAGAAAAAGTATATATAAATCTAATATGAAGGTATAAATTCGAAAAAATTAAAAATTAAAAATATATTATTTGAATAAACTTAAAATATAAAATATAAAAAGGTAAATAAGCCATACACTAATTGGGAATTTCGTTCAAAACCGCCCAACCCAACCCAAGTTCATTCCTCCATATTTAACAGGCCAAGAGTTACATTTCCACGAGAACATAAAAAAAAATTTTCAATGCAGCACAAAAGATATCAATAGAATTTTCCATTTAATACCAAAAAAAAAAAAAAAAGAATAAAAAAAGAATTTCCCATTTAATACCACAAAAAAGAATTTCCCGTTTAATATTATGTTTTTGCTATCCATTTATATTAAATAAAAGAGATAACATGCTATGATCATCAATTTTAATCCCAACCTCTATATCAATTTATGAATTATCGTATCATACAACCACCAGTTATTTTTAACAGATGTACGGGTTGTTTGACGACGGTTCCTACCACACGGTTCCCACTACAAACTTAGTTATAAACAGTGTAAAACTCTCACATGTTACGGTAACAATAAAAAAAATTGCTATAGTGTAAAACTCTTACATGCTACAATAAATGTGGTTCTAACCAACGGTTTTCATTGTCCTTCTAAACACCTTAGTAACAATCATTTGAACACCTACAATAAAATAAGAAAGCTAATGAGAGTACAAAAATTCTAATTGAGGTTGGTGTCTCTAATATTATTTTTATTATAAAAGAAAGAATAAGCGCAAAACATCTATATCGTACCTCTAAAATAACAAGTATGCAAAAGGTAAAAACCATTTTCACAGCCCGCTTCTCGCCGTGTCTATAAAACTTGAGATCTCCGCGTTATAAAGAGCCAAGTTACTTCTGAAAAATGAGGCATATACAAGATCAAATGATGCAAAAACGCATAGATACAAGTAACAATAGGAAGGTACGAAAGATAGGCAAAAACCTCGAACATAGAACATGTAAATTTTCTTTCTCACTCCACAAATTGCAATTTTACCTGTTTGAGAATTTGGTTCAAAGCAAAAAGTTTTAGTTTAAACCAATAAAACCAAGTGCAACTTGCAAATGGAAGAGATTAGAAGATGGCAAGGTCAAATGGTGTAAGCAAAAACAGATTCCAGTCTTCGGCATCAACACAATAACATGACAGGAACTCAAATACTAAGATGACTAAAATGAAATTGACTCAGAACTAACTAAGCAAAACAAAAAATACAAGATCAATGATATAAATTCACAAGATAAGTCATAGATAAAAATACTAACACTTACATTATTTGTATTAGGTGTGACAATACTGATCTGAGTGGCACATTCATTAAACGGGTCACGCATGGGTCCACTGAAAACTAACATGACTATATAGCTCGATCAGAACACGACCAGATTTTTACCAAGTATAACCCACAATCCTCACTTTCAGCAATTTAAAATTATAGTGGAAAAGAAAAACTCAATTTAATCTATGCAATTTTGTATAGAATCATATTGGTGCATCCATCAAAATTTTCACCTTTGAACATTATCATACATGTACAAGGTAAATATCCCATCCCTCCAAACACCCCCCCTCCCCCTCTATTCTCCCTCTTCCCAAAAAAATGGTTAAAAGAACGAATAAATACACGGGACATATGTTTGAACAAGCTTGACAAAGCCGTGGGATTTATGTGCATACCTCTTATTAACTCTTCATTGTAAAATTTTGATTCTGCTAGGTATAAAGAATTATCCAATCTGACTAACAATTTCAAGTACATCCAACTGCAGTTAGCCATGAAGCAAAAATGAGCTAGACATTGGTCAACCTTTCAGCTTTGCTGAACTCACCCATTTAGCAGCCTTCTTTCAGAGCCCATCTGCTGTTAAAGCAAAACAAACAGCTTAGAAAACAAGTAAACAATCAGCTAAATAAGAGCAAAATCCAAGTAAAGAAGAAATCCTACAGTATCATCCAAAAAATTTGCCCAGTTGGTGACGGAGCAGCTCCCGGCTTTGTGTTGGACAAAGACCACTACGTGTCCCTCTTGCGATCCATCTTATAAACCCAGAACACCGTTTTATCAAGTCTTTAAATCAACAGTTTCTTCTAGAACTTCATTCTCAAGGTACTCAATTGCATGCCACTTGTAGTCTTTGTCTAGTAGTTTGAATAGGGCACTATGTGTACAAGAATCGGGTTCAATTTCTCTATCAAGCATTTGCTTATACAGTCTCGTGGCCTCCTGCCAATTGCCCATATTGCAGTTTCTGTTTATTAGAATAGTGTATGTATACTTGTTTGGAAGTATTTTTCTTTCTTCCATCTCAATAAAGAATCTGTAAGCCTGATCCATTATCCCACCTTTGCAAAGACCATGCATCAGAGAATTATACGTGATCACATTTGGGGAAATACCCTTCTCTTGCATCTCTGAAAAATACATAAATGCTAGTTCTAGTCTCCCATTATCTCCATGACCGTGAATCAAGATTGTATAGGTTACAACTGTAGGCAACACCCTATTGTTTAGCATATGGTAGAATACTGCTCTGGCTTTCCTGAGATCCCCACTAACCAAGTGAGCGTAAATGATGCTGGTATACGTTATGTGATTGGGCACAATACCGTCACGTACCATATTCTGCAATAACTGATATGCTTCTTCCAAATTGTGAAGTTTACAAATTCCACTGACAAAAATATTGTAAGTGATCAAGTCAGGTGAGAAACCCCTCCCTTGCATCTCTTCTTGCATACTAAACGCTGCAGATGGATCCCCAAGCTTGAGTTTGCCTGCTATTAGAGTATTGTATGCATACTGATCTAGCTTCACACCTCCATTCAACATGGTATCACAAATCTCATTGGCCATTGGTGCATTCTCGGCCTTGTGATATCCATTTATCAAGATGGTATACGTAAAAACATCAGGGCAAAGTCCTCGATTGACCATTTCTTCCTTGAGACATAGAGCAGTCTCCAAATCCCCCAATTTAGAAACACCATCAATAAGAGTATTATACGTAACAACAGTAGCATTGAGATTCCTATGTTTTGACTCCTCAAACAAGAGGAAAGCCTCCTTCACTCTTCCCAACCTACAATGCAAATATATCATACTGTTGTATGTGATTATATCTGGCATCACATTCTTCTTTAACATATCCGAATACCACCAGCTCACATTATCCATCCTTCCCCATTTGATGAGACCAGAAATAATTGTGTTGTAAGTCTCAACCGTTGGTGATATGCCTTTCTTCACCATCTCCTCCGCAACGTACAACGCCTCATCAAGCAATCCTCTCTTGTGATAACCATGGATCAAAGAGTTAAACGCCTTAGCTGAAACTTTTAATCCCAACCTTAACATCTCCCCAATCAGTCCCTCGGCACGCTCAAACTCCCCTTTCTTCGACAAACCATTAATCAACACGTTATAGGTCACATCATTTGGAACACACCCTCTCTTCTGCATCTCTATCAAAAGCTCAAGCGCTTGCTGAACCTCTCCTTGCTTACAGAAAGAATCCAACAATGTATTATAAGAAACAATTGTGGGTTCAATCCCTAACTCACCCATAATTCTATAAACTTCTTTAGCCTTAGTTACAAGATTCTCATCTCTAAGTAATCTCAAAATCCTATTACAATTCTTAACACCAGGCAAGAACCCATTTTTCACCATTTTGTGAAAAACACTTAAGCAGTGCTCAATCTTGGATTTCTTCGTATAAACCCACAACAACAAATCAAGAAGCTTGACAGAAACCTCGGCACAAACACACCCATCAATCAAAACATCCACAATCCCATGCATACTATTTACAACAATCGCTCTCTCGGCGACCCAATAAGCGGACCTCATCAGATTATTAAGGGCCAAAATCTCGAGAATCGCGCAGAAGCCAAACTCGGAGTGGCGAAAGTCGGGTTGGCCCTCGGCCAATCGGAAGAACCGGAGGGCGATTCTGGGTTTTTCACGAATCGAACGTAGGACTCGAGCAAATAAACCCGGGTCGAGAATGACTGGTCGGAGGCTGTCGGGGACGGCCCAGTTGGGGTTGGAGAAAACCCAGGGCTTTTCTTCAATGGCGTCGAAGATGAGGTCTCTGTAATGGGTTTCGGAGAGTGTTGCTGGGGACAAAACAGGGGTTGTGGCGGCGGCTGTGGTGGGGTAATTAGCAGCTAAGGAAGAGAAGAGAGGGAAGAGAAGGCGTACGTTGAGAGAGAAAGGGTGTGAGGAGTTGTTGGAGGCGGCTCCGGTGAGCGCGAAAGCGACAGCTTTTGAAGCTCTCACGCAGAAGATCATTGAGCAGAGAGACTACTCATGCGAGAGGAGAACGTTAGAGAGAGAGAGAGAGAGAGAGAGAGAGTGCGTGTGGAGGAGCGGGGCTCATGGATGGCGTTGGCAATGGTGGGTGTCAGCGCATTAGCCTCAGCCAGAGAGAGAGGTTTGAGTTTTGGCCTTGGGTTTAGGAAGTTCGGCTTCGATCGACGTGGAGAGAGAGTCCCCTCGGATAGAACAGAGAGAAACGACGCCACTTTCAGGAAGTTTCAATTCTACAATCTGCCGTTTTTGGAAAACTTGTCGTTTCTTGACGCATTGGTGGTTAGATGATCGCTCATAACATTATGTCGTTTCGTAAAATTTGCCGTTTTTCTGAGATGTGATTACACGGGTATGTCGTTTATTCTAGATGTTGTCATCGTATCATACGTATGGTTTTCCAAGAATGGCTATCATGTTATATGACTATAATTCTTGGACGACGTAAAGTTAGTAGGTTCGTTTATTACATGTCCTCTTATGCAGTAATGTATAGTTTCGTTTCTTCTTCGTCTTCTTCCATTTTTTTTTAATGTGTAGTTTAACACACGTTAGCTATAATTACGGCTGCGGTGTCGTTTCCAAAAGTTGTTCTATACGACATGTCGTTTGTTAAACTATTGTATTATGTGGCTCTGTATATCTCGAACAGTTGATTTTGAACTAAAGAAACCTGCCACCTTTCCCCCGCTATCAACTTTAGGCAACCAAATCTATAAGCTTTACTATTTTCTGCAAACTTTTCGTCCCACGAAGCATGGTTGATTTCTTTTTTCTTATTATTATTTTTCATATGTGTGTGTGTGTGTGTGTATATATATATATATCTTGGCAGTTCCACACCCTTTATTAAAGTGTGCATCTCCTTTATTCGTTATTCCACCAGAGGAATCACCTAAGATGCTGAAAGAGAAATTTCAATGATTTTAAATATGCTGCTTCTGTTGGAAGTACATCCTCAAAATGGCGTTTTGGTTAGCCTTAAAATCCGCAGGTAGTAGTAGAGTACAAATTTCCATCCTTCAAGGGAAAAAGAAAGGAGACAAAATCTTACGAAAAAAATTCCAGATGGTAGTGTACAAATCTCTTGATTACACAAGAGCAGCTAACCAGCCATCAATATCTGAGGAATGGCCTGTCAACATAAACGACAATTTCCACAAATGGTTAGTGCAGCAAATTCATGAATTTCAATCACCACGCGATTTAATTAAAATAAGTTCATGAACTAGAACAAACACAATGCAATGTACTTTCATCAATTACTTTGAAGGTCTCGGAATAAAAATGATGATCTTGGCAGCCATAGATTTAAACACATACTTAGGCAAGTAACTTACAGGACAGGAACGATATGATTTCAGTCCCTGATGTAGTTCATGGGGTGAGACTAAAAGCTTTACCGGACGAAACTCAATCGACTGATTGTTTCCTCTGCTGTCTGTAAAACTGATTAATTCGCATTGTAAAAGGTGTTCAAATGCCTGCAAAGAACAGAAGAATAAAGTCAAAATACTATAGCAGAAAACCACATTAAGATTCAGTTATATTCACAAGTTCTGTAGAGAGCTATACCGTACACACCCGTAAGCATACATTTTGTGCATAACAATCGGATGTTTGGAAGGAATCATGTACGCTTTTGTACTCTGCCATGTAGAACATCGATGCAGGCTGTCAGTAGTTGATAACTTAATGGTAGTAGTAAAACTTTAAACTCTTCAATCAGGTTTACCTTTCATTATTGAGTTGAAGTTGTACGAATTCTGCTCTTTAATCTCCCACCTCTTCATGCACACCAGAATATAGAGTTCCAATATGGAGCAATCTGTTCCAACAAGTTGAAATGCACTGAGAACCATCAATTCCATTACAGACAGAGGGGAAGAAGAGGGAGATTAGCAAAGTTTTCATAGCCCCTTCAATGAATCAAAAGTTCTTTTTCTTTATTATCTTTTCTGATTAGATATATTGCTTTGGAAATTGTATGACTTGTTTGGTAACTCAAGGAGCAATTGCCGGTAAGGAAGGATGTATATCTTTTCCGATATCTCAATCTTTTATGCTTTCCAGCTTAGGCTGCCTTTGGACATTCGATAGTGCAGTTTTGAAGTTCTCCAGCGACAAGAATCCAGCTACCAAATCCATGTTGGAAACAGCACGAAATCTAGTATCATAATCTATGAATGGTAAGTTTAGCCAGAGATAAAATACAATTTATATTTAAAAGGTTCTATGAAACATTATAAGCTTCTGAATAATTAAGAGATGCATACAGAAATCTCAATAAATAATTGACAGTGGAATCAGTATTTATGTATGTATTGATAACATCTTTAAATTTCTCATCTGCGAAGATATTCTATAACATGTTAAGAAATTCTCCAGATATGAAAAAGCATAATGAAAAGGAAAAAGATCACCTTTTGTAATAAGGCAATGAATAGAACTATCCTATCTAAAGATTCTAAACTAATGCGTGTAATAAGTTTTATATGATACTCATTGTGGTATCTATTTACATTTTTCCAATGCTGGAGCCAATTTAGGATTCATATGCTGAAAAGAAAAACAAAAGAGGAAGAATTTTAACTCCAGACTGAACATATCAAAAGGTTGAAACTAAGGAATTGCAAGAGAATATAGGCGTACTCCAGATAATTTTCATTTAGTTTATCCTAATGACCAACTGCAAAACCTTATGGGAATATTCCACGTTTAAAGTGATACACGTCTTAAGTAACCACATTTCTGTAGTTTCTCTTAACGGATATAGTCAATTTAAGGATACTCGTAACTTTGTATTGAAATGAACAACATAATCTTGGGAAAAGGTTGAGTCTGTTGGTAATAACAAAATATGCTCCAACAACCTGCATCACTAGAAATCAAAGAACTTTGAAGGAAAACACTTATTATGCCAAAATATTGACTTTTAGATGGGATCCACAATTGCATCCTTGATTTGGAGAGAACATTTTACCTCTGGATGTCTTCCATGGTGGGTGGAAGAAACAATAGCTTTCTATGTGAAAAACGAGATCTTACTCTTTTTTCCAAAAGCTGATCTGCATCCTGCATAGTTTTCAAAATTCATAAATAGAGCCTCATGGAAATCTTACTCTCGAGATACAGTCTCACAAGGTATTCCCATAAATTAAATCAAATAATAACTTTTGGGTCTTGTATGATTTTTTCATTAAGGTAGCTTGCAAAGGGACCAGCAACCACTGCTCCAAAAGAGATTATATTCATCCCTTTGCTGATTCTGAATCCATCATTATAATACTCTCTACATAATTTTGATGAAAATATCTTCATGAAAGAAACTATAAAAAAGACAGATGAAGTGAACTTAAAAAGCAACATACCAATCGGCAACTCATGCCAATAACAACAGCTTGTGATGACACTGATTGCATAGCATCTAGCAAACTATAAAGTAATCGTTGTTTTCCCTACAAAGAATCCAAAATGGAAAATAGTAAATGTCTGATCAGAAAATTCAAAGACCACAGTGAAACTTTTAACATAAGCACAGCATAAGTTTCATATCTACCCTGCCTGAATGCATTAAGGTGTTCTTTGTTCAAAAAAAGCCAAAAATTGATCTTATTATACATAACCCAAAAAGTCAATTTGTATATCTATGATGATAGCTGTAGATGACCGGAAAATCTTAAAATTAACACAGAGAGTCATTTGCATATCTATGATGTTAGATGCAGATGACTGGACAATCTTAAAGGACATTTCAAATGTCAACAAAAACTTCAAATTAGATGCTAAAGCATTTCCTATTTCATCTGATTTTTTTCATAGCAAATTTCACCACATATATATTAGTGTCTTATGAGCCAAAAGATTGTCTGCAAAAGTAATCCTAAGTTCATCCAAGTCCATTCAACTGCTTATTGAATGAACTCCATCTTTCTTTAATCTACTTGTCATGACCAAACAATGGTCAGTTGTCAGAAATAAAAGTTCAATTTGCAAAACACCTGATGCCTCAAAACCTTGAGGTGACTTGAAGGTTATCCTTCACCTCGGTTAGGTTTGAAAGACTTGCCTAATGGTTATTCGGTTAAAGAAATAGCCCTGGTCTTCAAAGCGAAAGAGGCTTTAGATGGCAAGTAATCAATTCCATTCAGAACAAAAAAACTAAGAAGGATGGAACCTTTCCAAAAAAGAAAATAATATGAAGACAGGTGTCCAACTTCAAGATTTAGGCGAAATGGCATGCAAAAGGATGAAAGGACAAGGAGTCTTACCTGAGCAAATAGGTCAAATTCAGCCAGCACGAAAATAATTGTTTTATAGCTAATCCACACTCCCTAACAACAAAAAGCACGCGCTTATAGAATTTCATAAACCATTTGACAAAAGACCACATAGAACTAGCGTCATGCTCGCCTTAGCATGGCTATCATGAACTGCGAATTATCATCAAATGACGCCTGCAAAATTCATCTCAAAAATAAAAAACCATGAATTGTCCATCAATAAGGTTTCGTAGCAACACCAAGCAAGCAAAACATTCAAATCACCATTTTTGAGAACAATAGCTGATGCTCCGCACATAGTTGTCTAGCAATTTCCTGTATGATCAATTAAGCAATGAACTGAAAGGACAATTGTGGTAAGAAATTTTCATCGTGGATCTGTAATGTAGGACCAAAAGTAACTTGAATTCCTTTAATCAAAATTCTGAAAACTAAGCATGATTAACAATACAGTTGAGGAAAAAGTAAAATAAGATGTGTAACCTTGAATGCGCAAATGTCATCACTGTGCAAAAGCCCACTTAGCTTTATCTGAAACACGCATCCACCAAAAAAAAAAAAAATTACATATTTGGTAAAGGATTTGTCTTTACATTTTTCACTATCAATATGGGAAATCAAAAATTGAACATATATGACTTAATGTAGTGTATGTTTAAATTTCCGCAAAATCAAGCACACCACTGAAACCATATCAGGAAATTCTAGTAACAAATCCCTGATAACAAAGCTCCAACACCTTAACCACAATAAAACGAATAAATAAATAAATAAACGAAAAAATGCACAAAAAAATCGACAAATTCAAAATCAAGCCAGAATACCGCTATCTTCCCAGAACCACGGGGACCTAGAAGCAAAATGGAGTTGTTGCAAGCTTCAGTGATCGAACTTGATAGTATGAATTTCAGTTTGCTGCAAAATTAGGACAACAAGTAAAAAAATCCATTAAGCATATAAATAAAAATCCAAAATGCTTTTACATCTGGGATTCTCTCCGATTCAATATGAGATTTTCATTTACATTTTTCCTTCGTTTTGCAACTACATTTTCTCGGGAGCCAAACAGAGAGAAAGAGAGACCTGTAATTGGAGTCAGGAAAGTCGGAGAAAGGCTTGAAGATGAAACTGGGATCGCAGAGTCTTCTCCGCAGAAGACCTAGGGCTTTCTCTGCCGGATTTTCTCGCACCATTAGGATGAGAGTTGATTTCTGTTCTGTGGAAAGAGAGAGAAATGGCGGGAAAAAGAGAGGAACAAAGGGTGCGCATAAGTCTTATAGGGCCTTGTGGACCCGGTTGACACCTAACATTCTTGGGCCGAACTGTTTGACTTTGGGCCTCAACAAATGCCCAATAAACACCTCAGACTCCGCTTAAAAGGTTCAACTTGTAAGATCCAACAATCCGTTTAGAAGGTTCAACGTGCAAGATCCAACTGCTGGGTTGTCAGGTCCGTTTGCTAAATGGATTCGAATTAATGATTTAATTTGAGTCAGTATGATTTGAATTAGGATTTGAGTTAGTGATTTAAATTGTTATTCGAATTGACGTTTGAATGTGTATTTAAGTTTTAATCTAAGCATGAAATAAAATTAAAATTTATAGTTGGAGAGTTAGTGAGGATAATTTTTTATTTATAAATAAATATAATAAAATCTTAATGTTAATGATTTTAAAAAAATACACAATATAGATATTGATTTATTCCTCTCTTTATTAAGAACACAGTGAAAAAAGAATCATCTCAGTTAAATATCAAATAAAGAAGTTATGATTTTTTTCCCTCAAATATAAAAGAGAGAATTTTAATTTTTACTGTCGCAAAGATATCCAAGTATCAAAAGTTTAAAGGGGATAAGAACTCTGAAAATTTAGATTTTTTATACTCAAATGATTTAGATTTCGGAGGAAACAAACACGCATCCGAAGGATTCTTAATACTTGAATCTAAATTTGAGTCCATTAAATTCAAAGAATGTATGAAACAAAGATACCTTAAATATCTCTGATGCTATATAGTATAAAAGAAAAATATTTTATAGTGTAAAACTTTTATATAATACAATGTTTAAATTTTAACTTTAAATTTTGACTTCGTTTTTAAACACTTTAGATTTCATGTTTCACTAAAGGGAATTCAGTCATGATTTTTGTGTGTTTTTCTTCCATCAAAATTAATAAAAAACTATTAATAATAATATTATTATTATTTTGTTTTTTCCTTAAATTTGTAATAAACCAAAAAAAAAAAAAGAAAAAGCCAAAAATCCAAAAAAATCGGCGGCTACGGCCGAAGTCGTGTTACTTCCGTAATGAGGACCAGTAGTTCATCGTTTCAGATATCACCCCGCAATACAAAACCCAACACAAAACTAGAAACAGCACAAGCAAGCAAGAAAGAAGAAAAAGAAAGAGCAAAAACTTCGATTCGTAGAACAAACAGTTAGAAAGAGAAAGAGAGAGGGAGAGACGGAGAGATATGGGAAGCACTAGTGGTGCTCTCATTTCCCAGTTGCAGTTCAACGTCAAGCTCAACAACCAATGCTACTTTGAGCGCCTTGGCACTATCAAATCCCGCCTCAACTCCCTACAATCCCACAATCCGAGGAGGCCAATCTTGAGCCTTCGGACTCGCAGGGATTCTAGAAGCTTCGTTTGCTTCGCCGTCGACGACGATTTGAAGGAGAAGCAGATTGAGCTGGGTGGTGGGTCTGGGATTGGCTCCGCTGTCGAGGAAAGGCTTGGTGAGACCTTGTTTTTTTTTTTTTTTAAATATTTTGTCGACAATTTTCTGCATTTGGGTGTCCAAAAATTGCTCTACACAACCCAAAAAAAAAATCATGGGTTTCCTCTGTTTAAGCATCTAATTTCTGATTTGGTTCGGAGCTAGAAGGTTTTAGTACATCAAAATAAGTTTTTTTTTAATATAGTGGTCGATTGTTTCATGATTTATGATATTCTCAGTAACCCAAATGGTATGCATTTTGCTTTCATCTAAATTTCTAATTTGGGTCAAAGCTATGTGGTTTGGTTTTAGTACCATCAAATATGGTTTGGTTTTAGGTTGGGGAAATTTTGTATTTTGCTTAGTGCCATGGTGCTAAATAACAGCTAATTGTTTATATTTTTTTTTCCTGTCCAAAATCAGGATTTTACATTAATCAAATTTACGGATTATTTAAGTGTTAATGGCGAGGCTGTATACTGAATATCCAAATTTCCTAGAATCTGTGATGTCCAAATTATGTAATGATCTTTTAGGAGAATTCTGTGTAGGGTATATACAGTTTTGAATTGTTAAAACACATCACAATTGTGTCAGATTAAAAAAAAAAATCATAAAGAGTAGTGGAACTTAATGAAAATCTAACGGTTCGTATATTTTTTGGAAAAAGAACGAGAATTATGCTGGAAAATATGTTGAACATATTCTCTTTTGAATTTTAGTTTTCACTTTCCTATATTTATATCATTTTGATTTGAGCTGATAAACTGTGGTGTCGTGCTACGTATATTAAGTTTAAAGCTATATACATCTTTATGATCCATTTTATAGATGTTGCTGCTAGTTCAAGAGAAGAAACAGTTGGAGATCTTGACCAAGATAAGCAGGGAAGTCCAATTTATGATTTCTTATACCCTACCAAAGAGCTTCTCCCAGATGATAAAGAAATGAGTTTATTTGACCATCTCGAAGAGCTACGTGGGAGACTTTTTGTATCAGTTTTGGCAGTTGGAGCAGCCATTTTGGGTTGCTTTGCATTTTCTAAAGAACTGATAGTGATTCTTGAAGCTCCAGTTAAAGCACAGGGTGTAAGATTCCTGCAGCTTGCTCCTGGCGAGTTCTTCTTCACATCTTTAAAGGTTAGAGTGGATGAGATACCTCTCTTCTCTATAATCATCTTTTATGGGATAACCACAAAAATCTTCCCTGCGTTTAATCAAAATTCAAGAATCTATCTTTTGTTTTCAAAAATGTTGAGATTATCCCTTTACCCTTATGTTTTCTAAACTCACAAAATTCATTAGATTTAGGCAATAATTAGCTATGCAAAAGACACAATTATCCTATTTTGGTCAATACGTTTTGCCCTACTTAAATAATGCTACCGTTTCTATTTACCATTCTCTTGTGTCCTTACTGATTACTAGCTGTTGTCAAGATTCAAAAAATATGTTGCTTTTAGTTGCAATTATATGGTGTGCTTGATTGATTGCTAACTTGTAAGTTGTAACAACAAGAGATGTTTACAATATTCTTTCCAGTTTTTTAGAGGTCACCAATGATTTATTTAAGCTTGCTGTTAGGAAACCAGAAATTGCATCGTCTTGTCAATTTAGCTAATCAACTGCACAGTATAATTTGGAACTTGGAACTCCTCCAGAGCCACAGTATAACCGGCAGTGAATATGAATCGAATTCTTCTAATTGTTTCTTTGCAGGTATCAGGATACTGTGGCCTTCTCCTAGGTAGCCCTGTCATTCTCTATGAGATTATAGCCTTTGTTCTTCCGGGCTTAACGAAAGCAGAAAGAAGATTTCTGGGGCCAATTGTTTTAGGTTCTTCGGTACTTTTCTACACTGGTATTGTCTTCTCCTACTTGGTTCTGGCACCAGCGGCTTTGACTTTCTTCGTTACTTATGCGGAAGGGGTTGTGGAATCTTTATGGTCCATTGATCAGTACTTTGAGTTTATCCTTGTCCTCATGTTTAGCACAGGCTTGTCTTTCCAGGTAACTGGTGTGCTTTCAAGATCTCGATTTAGTACTCTTTTTTGCATTTTCCTTTTTTCATGTTCGTTTAAAATAATATAGACCAAAACTCTTTTTTTAAGGACCAATAAATCCCTCACAAAGCGAAAGTTAAAATGTTAGGGAAAGGTTCTCAACAACTTTGGCTGCTTTTTTTTTTTAAAAAAAATTGAATTTCATTTTTTTTTTCCTGTCATGTACAAGTCAGTTTGCTAACTGGAGACTTGCCTTTTTATCTGTAAACTGGAGGCTTACCTTTTTATCTATGTTCTTTATGCTTTGAACTGTGATCCTGGTTTTGACTACATTGGTGGTTGCCAACAATATCTACATGACTAGTGGAAGGATTTTGACGGGAGGGAAAAATGAGAGGGAGAGGGGTGAAGGGATTAAGAGATCAGAGGAGAAAATTCATACCAAACACAAACTCAAGAAGGGTCTTCTTCTTCCCTATATTTTCCTCACCTAGGTTACACGTCTTTCTTTCCTTCCTATTTTCTTTCCTTCTTAACAAACATAGCCTAAATCTCACAGTTGGATTCCCGGGGAAGTGAAACAAAGTCTTAACAACTGCCCTTTTTTCGCATGCAGTTACCAAATTTGAAAACCTATCCAAATTTACACTTCTGGTCTTGTTTTACAGGTTCCAGTTATACAGTTTCTTTTGGGACAAGTGGGTCTTTTCACAGGAGACCAAATGCTGTCAATTTGGAGGTATGTTGTGGTTGGTGCAGTTGTGATAGCTGCTGTGCTCACACCATCAACTGATCCACTCACTCAGATGCTTTTGGCAACACCCTTACTTGGTCTCTACTTAGGTGGTGCCTGGATGGTTAAGCTTACGGGGAAGTGAACATTCAAATGCATAATTCCGTTCTAAGTAGCCGATAAGTGAAGAGTTTGCAAAGGACCCTGTATATTCACAACAGCATGTACCATACATGTATTATTCAGAGAGAGGAAGCAAAATTGCCAATGTTGATCATCTGAATGTACCAATCATTGTAGACGTTTTTCCAGTGAAATATACAGTTAATGGTTCTTGTTAAGTACAAAACAGTATTGGTTTTGATTGTTATTCTTGAAGCCTTGTTGTGATAACCCAAAAAAAAAACACTATGATTTGAACACCTCTTGCAAAATCATCCATACGGCATCTAATTTCACATCACAAAAAGATTACTCTGTGTCCCCTAATTGTTCAAATTCACTTTCTGGATTTCAGCAACTAGATCCGATGCATCTGAGCAATCTAGCTTGGAATTCAACTGTGCCACTGCGCTCTTCAGACCACTGCAGGCCTTGAGAAAAGATTCTGAGGTTCCTTCAAGACTTTCTATTTCTTCTTCCATGTCATTGACCATGCTGGAGATTTTTTCCACTGCTGCCTTCATAATATCAACATCTTGTGGAGGATATAGAGAAGCTCCAAGCTCATCAATCTCTGTTCCAATCCCTTGACAATGTTTTAACAGTTTTTCCAGCGAATCCACAAAATCACCTGTGTCGTTTCGGCTTTCAAGCTTGAGCAATCCTGTGATGGAGCGCATAAGTTCCTTTACCAAAACAAGTGCCTCGGAAACTAGAGCAATTGTTGACTGCGCAACTTTCATTTCTTCAGGTGACAGGTCATTTCCAAGATCATCCTCACTGAAGCCATCATCATCTTGGGCCTCGCTTTCTGCCTCGGCAGAAGTCTGAGCAGAATTTTCATCTGTTGTGTGTGTCGAAGCAGGCTTGAGCTCCTTCATTTCACGGAGAACATCCTTCATTGAGACTGCAACCCGTGTCATCACTCGCCCTATTGCTGCAATGTTAGTAGTAGGAGTCTTCTCAAGAGCAGAACATGCTTCCCATACTGCACCAACCAGCTGCGGGATTAAGCCTTCATTTACTTTACATGTTCCTGTTCATTTTTATTCACGAATAAAAACATAAGGTTGTATTAGTTTCAACAAAATCAAATATTCTAAACAGAACATCACGTTATTGAACATGCAGAATAATCATAAAACACCACCATATTGATAAAAATCCATAGAGTGAAAACTGGGTATCAACTTAAGTCCACTCTTGAATCCCCATTTACTTGGTTCTAACCAAAAGCAAATCCTAAATCTCAATTCCGCGTAATGAATAAACTTCTTTCTTCTCTTTTAATTATTTTATTAGTCCCCTTAAATGTCCATATTCACCATTAACCTCTAATTTTGCAATTTTCACGTCCCGTAAAGTCTAATCGAGAACCCCAGGCTCCTAATTACCTATAAATTCATGCACTACAGGATTGGATGCATAGATGACAAATGTAACCATCAAGTAAAATGTAATAGTTTTGTGCATCCAGAATGTCTTGCAATGTCATGCTCAGGAGTCTCAATACGTCTGACAAAAAGAGAGATTACCGAGAGAAAAGATAGCCTCCTCAAATAACTTGTAGCTGAGGTCAACAATTTTTTTCGCAGCCTCATGGACAAAACCAGACAAGGTAGGCCCTGCACCTACTGTACTCCCATGGGAATATAGGAGAAAACCCACTAGCACGTTGAAGTATGTTTGCATGCTCTCCTCAACTTCAGTAGCCCGTGGTTCTTTTCCAGTCCAAAGCATTCCAACTGCATCATAAATATAAGTCGCAGTTAATTACTTGATCTCAGGTACCAATACCATCCTACATGAAATGGATGGTTTTCTTGCAACTGAAATCCAATGTAAAGCTTCCCTTTCCAAACGAATATGCAAAAAATTAAAAAAAATAAAAATAAAAATAAATACAAGATTTTTCCCCTTTTCAGCAACATAATAAGTTGTCAACACTCAACGATCAACGCTGCTGAACTTTACACTTTTTTTATTTCTATGTTTTATTAAAATAAATGTATGCCCCAACTGAACTAGAAGGCTAGCTCCAGCCGCTGGTTGTCAGCAACTTAGCCCCTCTCCCTCCACCGTCCAGAAACCATTATGGACGCAAGTAAAGTAAACTAAGATTACCAGAAAACACCAAATTCTCCAACATAATGAACCCCTTAAAGTTATATACCAATGATAAAATTATTCAAGGAGTGCATTTTCGATAAAATTGTCAACAACTCTGCTGTTTTGAGCGAAAATTTGATGCATCAACTATAACCATGAAGCTCAATAAGTGGGTGTTGTGATACTAATAGTTTTTGGCATGTGAAACAACGGAGTATAAACTATGGCCTAAATTCAACAGACCAACATTTGTAATTAAATTAACCACCCCTTTGTTGTCATTGTGTTAACACAACAGTATGAAAGAATTATAGCTCATGAGCATCATGCCAAAAGAATATTGTTCAAAGGTGGATACTCAAAAGAAAAAAAAAAAAAAATATATATATATATATATATATTACAGTTTGGACACCCAATTTAAATCCTTTAACAAACACCGATATCTGAATCAGTTATGAGTTACAATTTTACATATTCCCCAACTTCACATGAGAAATATAGAGGGAAAAATTGGAGAACTCCTAATTATATTGATAGGATTGCCATTCTTAAGCTTAGAAAACCCTAAAATGAATAAAAATCCCTATTCTTATTAGTTTACTTTCCTTTCAAATCACATTAAATTTTTTTACAGTTTTGTAAACGCACCCAAGACCTTAACTAATGAAAATGAGGAAGAAATTATCAATTATATAAGCAATTAAATTAACCCGAAACCCAAAGGCGAGAAAAAAGAGATTAAAGAATATTTTACCAATGGTGGCTTGTTTAGAGACTTGGTTACCCATCTTCACAACATCGTCCCAGCTCACCTTCTTCAGCGTAGAAGCTGGAGTTTGATCGAAAATCTACTTCCATTTGCATCAGAAATACAAACTAATCACAAAATTAACCACCCAAACATATACACTAAATAGATACACATGCACACACACACACACATATATATATATACATATAGATTTTCGGGCGCACCTGGAAGGTTTCACGGATGGCGTTGTGGTGCGATTGAAGAGTCGCAAGAAGTCTGTCTTTCTGGGCGTTTCCCATGTCTCTCTCTCTGCAAGAACGAATTCGTGTTGCACAGCAAGCTTTGGAGCACTCATAAAGTTGAGAAGAGACCAAGGGTTTTGTGTTTCTTTTTCTTTTCTTTTCTTTTTTTTTTTTAAGGTAAAATGGAGGGTTTTATGTTTATTTTATTCCTTTCTTTTTTATTTTTATTTTATTTTTACCAGTGGAAACCATGTGCTTTTGCACATGAAAATTCCATGTTAACGTTATACATATACATATATATATATATATATGTATGCATGTATGTATGTATATTTACTGTAAAGTATTTAAGCTTTAGTTTGTGTTTTTTAAACTTTATTTAAAATTAATATTTCTATTTTTATTTAAAAAAATGAAATTTTATAATATGAATAACACTTGAATATTTTATTCATAAAAGTAAGAAATGCTACTTCACATTCAATAATTAGATTTCAAGAAAAATAAAGTTAAAATAACTTAAAAAGAAGATAACTTTTATATTTTTAAAATAAAAGGGGACAACATGAAATATAGAGTATTTTTTTTTTAAGTACAACAGAGTTTGGGAAAAAAAGATTTTGGTAGCGGCAAAATAGGGAGAAAATCAATTATAGTTACTCATGACAAAATTATATTTGGAACGGTTGCTAATAAAATGTTAAATAGCTATAAGGACAGTATTTGCAAAAGATAATACTTTGATAAATGTCTTAGTCTAACATATATTTCGGTTGAATATTATATTATGTATAGATAAACAGAACATACTTACAAGATAAAGAGATTTTGATTAGCTTAAATTAAATAGAGAAACTAATTATGATAGTGAAAAAAATATTTAATTAAAGACATATTTGAGTAAAATTTTGCAGTGGCGGATTACAAAAGAATAGAAGTGTTTATCAAAATTACGATTGAAGGAATAATATTCTAGAGTGTTTTTAGCCAAAAAAGTATATATAAAATTAGGTTAATTACATGACTGTATCTTGTAGTTTTCATTATGTCTTAATTTATCTCTCTATTTTTATTGGAAAAAAATATAAAAATAAGATAAAAATACCTTTAATTAAACCTAATTTGTTTATGAAATATATATTTTTTCTTAAAAAATTTTGAAAAAATATTTTAAAATTTAAAAAGTAATAAAACTTAAAATATTTTTTAAAATTTGATGTTTTATTTTAAGAATCTTTATGTTTTTAATAATCTAAAATATTTATCATAACTATTTAAAGATAGTTATATTGTTTTACCTAATTTTTTTTATTCATAGATATGAAATTAAAATAAGTTTTTAAAATTCAAAAAATACTTTTGTAATTTCTAAAAGAAGAGTAATAAATTGAGAAATGGTTAAAATTATAAAGTATAATTATATGGTTAACCCTTAAAAAATTTTAGGGGTAAGAAAAGCAAAAAAAGATAAGTTAAAAAATAAAGGAAAAAAAAAGAACCACAAAAAGACAAAATAACTTGACTATTTTTTGAATACTACCACGAGAGAACTTCCACTTATTATATAATTATAAAGTTATAGATTATAGATTATAGAATAGATTATATCTTGTAGATAGATTATAGATTTTCACGAGACATGGTTAGTCTAATGTCAGTTTTTATTGGGACCAAGTTTGAGAAATGCCCTCCAAAGAAGATGACGATTGGGATCAAGTTTGAGAAATGCCCTCCAAAGAAGATGACGATTGGATTTAGGCTTCTTTCTCTTTTTTTTTTTTTGGTTGCAGTAGTACCCTTTGAACTTATTGTTTTTAGCAGTTTACCTTGTATTAGGCAATGGTAGTCTATACCACTTTTTCATGTCTAAATAGTACAAAGCTCTCACATGTTACAGTAACAATTAAAAAAAATCGCTAAAGTATAAAGCTCTTACATGCTATAGTAATTCTAATCAACGATTCCCACCACTATGCCAAACACCCTAAGTTCCTAAACTTCTGAGTTTGGCAATATGCCTTATATACTTACAAATTTGTTACGAATCACCCCTAATAATAATTGTGTTATCGTTTGACAAAAATTAACGTGTGATTTTTGAATGCGTTGTTAATTACAGGAATAGCATGTCTTTTCTTATAAATGGTAACCCAAATTTGTATTTAAAATAAAGTTATTTCAAAACTTTATAGTTTAGTAAAACTTGATCAAAGATCTTAATCACAATAAGTTTTGGCTAAAAAACATAATTATGATCATTCAAACGATTGATTAATGACCTATGTAAAAATCACATATCAATTTATATGAAGTGATTCACAACTAATTTGTATTTTTAGGAGATAAATTACTAAAATTAATAGTTCAAGGACTAAATTACCAAAAACAATTAGTTTGGGGAGTACTGGCGCAAAAAAGCTCCAAATCCATTGCGTTTGATGGTGCAAGTTTTGGACTTGTGCCCCTCAACTGCATTGTTAAAAAGATTCTTGTTTGTCGATCAAGAAGGTGAATATGCGACGACCACTTGAAATTGACCAGATGTTGCCCGAGGGTGTTCTCAGGTCACGGGCATCCGAAGGTATTCTAGTAGATTATTATTGGCAATCTACCGGATTATTTCAATTTTTTTCAACAAAAATCTCCAAAATGACTACCAATCACCAATCGAAGTCACCCATCATCACCGGCTGACCGTCGGCAAGGCTGACATCATGATACAAGTGTTGGCTAACGAAGTAAACGTTGAATTGAGGTATGTGGTGTTTGGATCCCCGATTGGGTCTAAACTCAAATACATTGCAGATCAAGTTTGCAAGAAAAGGTCAAGTGGCCAAGACAAGTCCCACCCTTGAACAAAAAAATAAAGGACTTCTCTATTTCATCATTATTAGTCAATTCACTTGATAATAATTCCTCTATGAATAGAAAAGAAATTGTAAAAGCTAACGATCAGACGATTATCATCAAACATTTCTGATAGAATGACAATCTCAACACAAGACTTTGAACAATCTGTACCAACCTGCAACCCAAATTGAAGTCATTACAAAAATGCTCCCAACAAGAGCGGCAAAAATCTGCTAGTTAGGTGCAATATTATATCAAAATTATAAGATGTTAGAAACTCAACATAGTAGAGCTGTCTCCTCAGTTGATCCATTCTCTCCAAGAAACCTTCCCTCAAATATCCTTTCCCTTGCCATTCTTGCCTGCAATATTAAGACACCCCATTTTTTATTTAGCACGAAAGAGAACAGATTTCATAAGAAAGGCACAAATAGGAAGCAAAGTTGTGCAAATTTTCAAAGTGGTTGAAAAGCGTAGAATGTGATGACTGTAAGTAAAGTAAACTTGGCCAGTTAGGTTATAAAGAAGAAGTCTTTGAAGGAATAAAAGTGGAGGGTGGACCTTCTTTTCCCAGTTTGTACAAAATGTTATGACAGAAAGAAGAAATGTTTGCACAATGGAACCGACTAGAATTCCAATCCAAAGCCCCTTTCCTCTCAAGTTTAACCAGAAGCCCAACACGGCAGAAACTGGAATTCCGATAAAATAATAGGCCCCAAGGTTGACAAAAGCCCCCAGGTCCTGCCACCCACATCCTCTCGCAATACCTGAATTTAAGACAGGACACAAAAATAAAAATAAAATTTTATAAATAAAAAAGGCTACGTTGATTAGAGCAGAAATTGATGCGGTAAAATTCATCAATAAATATAAAGGAGAAAGAAGAAACCTGCAAGCACTCCCTGTATACTGTCAGATAAAACAGCTAAACAAACTAGAGGAGCCATGTTGGTCACATAGTTCACTACTTCCTTCTCATTGCTGAAGATGTAGCCGAAAGCCCTTCGGCCAACAAAGAGAGTTGAGCTCACAATAACCCCCTCCAAAACTGCAAGAAATATGACGGCACCTGCTGCAGTGCGAGCTGCTTGCCGGTTACCAGCGCCTAATTCATTTGAAACTCTTGTGCTATACATAGGGGAAAAAATAGAAGTCAGTAGTAAATATGTCAAGAGTCGTTACTGTGTTGCTAGACAATTGTGACATATGCTTAGAGAAAAAACCTTCCAGCTGCACCAAGTCCATCAGGTATTGTATAGAGTGTTGTAAGGGTTGAGAGGCTGTTCAGAAAAGGAAAAACTCAATAGTCTTGAGTGATATGAAACTCAAAAGTTTATGTATATGAAAAAGTAATGGCAGAGGAAATACCATACTGATAAGACTGAAGTCTCAAGCTCCGGATTTGGTAGAAAACCAGATAGCAATGTAAGCAGCTCAAATGACCACCATTCAAGGCTAAGAATTATGGCATTAAAAAAACACAAAATGAAAAAGGTTATTATCTAGAGATTGAGCTAAAATGAAGCGTGCATAAAACAAGGAAAAATTTTGTACCAAATCATCACAGTAGATGGTATAGCATATCTGAAGAACTCCCTAAGTCCTTGAAAGATATCTGAAGAAATTGGAATCCGGGTACTTTCACAGGAAGGTGAAAATTTCATGTAAATTATGAGTAAAATCACATTCAACCAGTAAGAAACACCAATGGATAATGCTGCTCCAAGATATTCAAGTCTGGTCTTGAATACTAAAACCCAACAGAGAGGTACATGGCAACAAAGAGAAGCACATGAGCTCACAAGCAAGGGAATGATAAGGCTTTGTGTCTGAAAATACTTAACCAGTGGCTGAAGTGTTCCGTAAGCAAAGAGCGCCGGAATAAGCCATATTGCAAATTTACCGGCTTCTTGTGAGAGTAGAGGGTCTTGTCCCACGATTATAAGGATCTTTCCCACGTAGATCAATATTAGAGACAGAGGGATGCAAACTAAGATTAAGCAGAAAATAGCAGTGCTGGTTTGGATTCCAAGTTTTCGATATTGTTTAGCTCCATAAGCTTGTCCACAGAGAGTTTCCAATGCAGAAGACATTCCAAACTGCTTGGCATGAACAAGTCAAAGTCAAATAAGTTATTGGAAACTAGTAATCCAGTTCGATTTTCCTTTTCTTTTATTCAACCATAAATTATAGATAAGTATTAGAATATAAAACTAGTGTTAGCCAAATTCCTAATATCTTAAGCTTTCGGGATAATTTTTAAACTAACACGGTATTAGAGAAGGAGGTCTTGAATTCAAACAATCATCACGTGTTGGGTTTTTAAGGTGTTTCAGACTTATTATTAATAGAATTTTGAGGAACATTACAAAAAAAGCACAAGTTGGAATTTTTGCCATGAATGTTGGAGCTTTGAACTTTTGCCGTCCTAATATATCAAAAGTCAACAAAGCGTGGCATAAATCCGAACCATAAATCTAGACATGGAAAAGTTGTGGCATGCCACCTAAATTTTACTATCATAAATTACTCACATATTGGTCATTCTAATTAATATTTACTCACACGATAGCTTATTATCCAACCCACTCTTAACGAGGAATGTCAGAATATAAAATTAATGGTGGCCCACCTCCTTATATTTTGATCTTTTGGGAGAATTGATATACTATTAATAACATTAACATTAATATAGCCTAAACTTTTTATTTTTTTCCTTTTTTAGTTTGAATGCTTGAGAAACTCGTTGGTAAAAATCTTCAATATTTGCCAGAGATTTGTGAGACAAAAATAGGGAGAAGGGCGTTGTGGTAGTTTGCAGCCAGTGATTGACATTCACCTGTATAATTACTATTATTATCTACTCCTAATCCGTGTGTGTTGATTGCTCCAATGAATTATCAGTATTTCACAATTATCTGTAGAAAGATTTGTGGGCTTAAATCATGAGAAAAATAAGTCCACAAGACAAGAACAACTCATCAAGACAACAAAGAAGTTGTAAGAACAAAACTTTCTAAAGCCTATACATTGAGGGTTCAGTTTCTTTTCATCATCAATAGACTAAAAAATCAATTAATGTAACAATATTAAAAGAGAACAAGGAGGGACTTACAAGGAGGCTGAAACCAGAGACAGCACAAAAGGAGATGGCAATGGCAGTGCTAGAGAGAGAAAGCTTGTCAAGATGACCAACCATCATAATGGAAATTATTTGCAAGAAGTACTGGGACAAATTCACAACCACCATTGGTCCTGTTATGTAACCCAATTGCTTCACTTCTTGAACTAAGATACCAAATCTTGACACACCAAAAAACCCATCTCTTATCTCCTCTCTCTCTCCTTCCAACAAACCCTTTTCCATGTTCTCTTTGTAGTCTCTAATGGCGCTCTCCATTGTGCTTTTCTCATTCAATGAATCATGATCTCGTTTTGACATTGGAATTTGGAGCACTACCGAGATAAGCGCAATATTTATTTATGACACGTCCACGGGAAAATGAAAGCAACGTTTGATTCATTGGTTCCAATGATGTTAATTTGAATATGATGTTAATTTGAACATAAAAATCTAAATTGTAAAATTTAAATAGTAATTTTAACTAGACTTTAGATGTATAATTAAAGTATTAATTTAAACAGGATATTTAATTTAAATTTTTGTTTAGATGACTATTGAATTTGAAGCATAAAAAATTATTTAATTAAAAAAATAAAATATGTAAAAAAAAGTTATTTAATTAAAAATAATATAAAATAATATTGTTAAATTATAAATATAAATAAATAGGTGTGAAATTATTGTTTAATATTTGTTCAAAATGTTAAAATAAAAGGGAGTTTAAACTCTAAGTTGGAAGTTTAGCTCAGTTTAAGCTGTTAATTTAGTTTGAATTAAATGTTTTATTAAATATCAATTTAAACTATAATGGTCGTTTAAATTGAGCCGAACTAGAATAGACCAGTCAAACAAACAGGGTGTACACAAATGTCTATATTTTTTTTCAGGAAAATAAAAAAGAAAGAAAGAAAAAGTCCCATTTGCCTTGCCACCAAAGAAACAGATGATTCCTATATATATGATTTTTCTCATCTTCCATCTCCATCGCCTTTAACTAGCCATGCAAATGGAGCTAAAAATAGGGAAAAGAAAAAAGAAAATTACTGTTTTTTGTGTTAGAAATATATATAGATAAACAACAAAGAATTACTGACAAAAACAGTAAAAGAAATATTATTATGAAATTAGGAATAAAATATTACAATAGAATTCTCAACCTTCAAATCGAATTTGAACAAAATAATAGTTAAGTATATGTAGCTCACGCTTTCCTTAAAACAGATTCGTCCCCTCTACTAGAGACTTCCCTAGTACTTATACATGTCAGGGGATGTCAAGCTTCAATGCCTAACTGATGTGGGACTCCACATTTAGGCCTCTTTTTTTTTTTTTCCAACAAATTCAAATGTCAATAGGCACACTTTGAGCATCAATTTCTCATTCACCCTATTACCATTTTGAGCATATAAATATATGATTTTGATCTTCTCGCGACGGAGAACGCAAATCCGCTAAGACCCATCACTTTTACAAAGTGGGTCTCTCTCAAAATTATGCCTCAAAATAGTTATTAACCATTTTTTTTCTAACAATCCCCCACATGAATGAAATTCATTGACGACAAGAAAAAACAAAGACACTATATAGTGATAGAGTTCTATGGTTAATACCTGCATAAGATATGTAGGCTTTACCCCTTGAACTGTCCCTTGTGAAAGTATGTTTACTTTACTGGCTGACTAGTAGACGCGATGTCCTTGAACTGTTCTACTGTTTGTGTAAATGATAACATACCTCACACAGGTATTTTCTTGACACAATTTCAGTTTTCATGGTTATGTTCATTTTGGCCATGAACATCTCCCTAGTTCTGCAAGAGTTTCTAAAGAATTTAGCCCAAGCAATTCTCCTTTGAAGCGGCCCCACTTCTCTCTCGCATAGGTGATTTCTTAATTTAAGAGTAACTCGTGCAACTCCATTTGAATTCCCATCATATTCGATGCATAAAAATCATTAAAAGCAAATTGCTTAACCTTTCCCTACGGGTATCACTGTTTTAATTATAGGAATGGATTGGGGTAACCCCTATAGTGATCTTACTTGGTTTATTCAGTTTAGTTATCCCATTGAACCTAGATCTTAGGATCTTCAATCAACAAGGTTGGGTTTCCACCATTTTGACCTATTCTTTTATGGGCTTAAGTCTCATTCCCCTTGATGGTTTTTTCAACTTGATCTCTATTCAGCCCTTTAGTTAACAAATCTGCAATATTATCTTTAGACCTTTCATAGTCTATTGTCATGACTCCAGTCGAGATCAATTGTCTAACAGTATTATGTCGATGACATATATGTCTTGACTTACTATTGTACATCACATTTTGTGCCCTACCAATAGCAGATTGATTATCACAATGTATGCATATTGTAGGCACAGGTTTAGGCCATTTAGGAATATCCTCCAAGAAATGCCTTAGCCATTCAGCCTCTTCACTGCTTTTATTTAAGGCCATAAATTCAGATTCCATAGTGGATCTGGTTATTACCGTCTGCTTTGAGGACTTTCATGAAACTGCACCTCCCAAAGTGAATACATATCCACTTGTAGCTTTAGAATCCTGTATATCAGATATCCAACTTGCGTCAGAATAACCTTCAAGAATAGCAAGATCTCTTGTATAATGTAGCCCATAATCACGAGTATATCGTAAGTATTTGAGTACTCTAACAATTTGCTTTCCAGTGGTCGTCTCCTAGATTGCTCGCGTATCTACTCAGACTATTAACAGCATAGGCAATATTTGGTCTTGTATAACTCATTAGGTACATTAAACTGTCTATCACTCTAGCATATTCCACCTGTTATATACTTTCTCCTCCATTTTTGGACAAATGTTGACTAATATAAATTGGTGTTTTGGCCACGCCAGTGTCATTTTTATTAAATTTATCAAGTATCTTGTCCACATGTATGATTGACTCAAAATGAGTCCATCAGGCGACCTTTTGACTTTGATTCCTAAAATCATATCAGCAGGCCCTATGTCTTTCATGTCAAACCTAGAGTTCAATATATCCTTGGTAGACTTGATCATCTGATCATTGCTACCCACAATTAGCATGTCATCTACATACAGACAGAGAATGACATATCCATCGTTTGTACTTTTGGCACAAACACATTTGTCACACTCATTAATTTTGAAACCATTTGACATCATTACACTGTCAAATTTCTCATGCTATTACTTTGGTGCTTGTTTAAGCCTGTACAAAGACTTTACCAATTTGCAGACTTTCTTTTCTTGTCTTGGAGCAATAAAACCCTGAGGTTGTTCCATATATATTTCCTCTTCAAGATCTCCATTAAGAAAAGCAGTCTTTACATCAATCTGGTGTACTTCAAGATTCCGTAAAGTAGCAATCGCCAAAATCATTTTAATGGAGGTTATTCTCGTCACGGGAGAATAAGTATCAAAATAATCAAGGCCTTCCTTTTGTCTATAACCTTTTATAACAAATCTAGCCTTATACTTGTCAATTGTTCTATCTGCTTTCATTTTCCGTTTGAAAATCAACTTAGAACCTAGCGGTTTACTTCCTAAAGGAAGGTCCACTAATTCTCAAGTATGATTCTGCATGATGGAATCAATTTTACGCTTTATAGCTTCTTTCCATAAAGGACCCTCAGATGAGCTTATAGTTTCTTTAAAAGTTTGAGGTTCAGCCTCTAGCATATATGTCACAACCTGCCTTTTTTGGGTTGTGATAAACCTTTTTTCTTACTTACATATAGGTGAAAACTTATGAATTTTTTTTTTTCACATACAGACATTAACATCTTTTAAAACACAAACATGTACATATATTTTCATAAGCAAACTTTCTTTTACAACACCATTTGCCAAATACCTTTGAGAGGTGTTTATGTCTTACTTATTATATTACAACTTTTATATACACGTTTCAAAATAACTTAAAATGTATTATAGTGGAAACGTAACAGTGGCGGAATCTATTCCCAATCTGCACACTAATCATCCCTCCGCCAGCTCATCAATGAAATTATTCTAACCTTCTTGTTGAAATACCTATAGCATGAAACACTTAATGAGCTTACGCCCAGTAAGTCCCAATACAACCCACATGCACATTCAATGCAATGCGTGATCTAATTATGCTTTCTTATGAATATTCCTTATCCTTTTCATATCTTATCTCTTACTAGGGCCCAAGTGTTTGTATCATTGCGTACATAGGTCTACGTAACATCATGACCATACTATATCCTTAAACTTCTCTTGAGTCAAGAGTCGGTACAACACTTATCTTAATTTCTGGGGTTATAATTACCAGTCCATTTATTATGGTTATTATACCATGCATGAAGTGATAAACACATGTTATACACAAGACATAAATACTCTTGTATGATATAGTACACACACAGGTACATACTTTTATACTCATAGGTATACATTAATATACATTTCGGTATACAATATAATATACACACATGTATTTATTTAGTATACTCACAAGTATACCAACATACTTATAGGTACTCATGTCATAGCATTCATACAGGTGTACACCTTGATATACACACAGGTATACATATGTACATATCACATTCTATACCTATAATTCTATACTGTAGGTGGGATGGGTACTTACTTGATTCGAGTATTATGCAAATCAACCTCGGTTTTCCACTTTCCTATACTTCTAGGATCCTATTGGCCAATTACAAAGCCATTAGCCAAATTCCACTATGTTTCAATACCAAATGATCGTTAATCAATAAATTGAATTGCATAACTGTATACAACTTCGAAAACCACTGGTTTTTCTTACTTTATCCTATCGTCTCTAATGAAGGGCAGAAATTTTTCTAATCATTCTTTTTTTCCATTTGGGGACATTTTAAGATGATTCAGTTTACTCAGTGAAAAATAATGATTTTGCCCTCAGTGGGCTTACTAACTTTTCCGAGTTCGATTTCGTTATTCTCACAAAAGTAGTCACGTATTAGTTTTAAAATAATACCCTAATGGGTCGGATCTTCTTATTTCACATCTATGCCCTATTTTAATAAAACTTTACAGTTTAGCCCTTTAACTGAAAATTTTGACAATTTTATCCCCAGGGCTAAAATTTATCTCTTTAAACCAAAATTTCTTATTTTTCAAAAGGAACATTTTTACTTAAAGTACCATACCCTAAATCATTTTGTAAAATTACATTTTTGCCCTTTTAAATTTTTTTTCATTTTTAATAAATTCTTGAAAAATTAAAATCTCACAAACTGTTGAGATTTTCAATGAACTATTTGCAATGTTTAATAGTTTCATCGAGATTTACAACTTTCATGTTTTAACTTTTTTGAAATTCTCATTGCATAGGGGTGTTTTTGGGAATTTTTTAATTCTACCGGGAAGAAACTTTTTCTTACAATTTGGTTCTTGAGTTATTTTTATAAAAATCCATTTTTAAACAGCACATCTACCCCTGTGAAGGCAGTTCCAACCCTTGTTTAAATCATTTTCATGCTCAACCATCATTTTTGCAAAACTAACACTAAAATTATAAAAATAATACTTTAAATTTTTACATAAACTACCATTTTGCACCATAGATCCTAAATTTTCACAATATCAACATGCCATAATTCATATTTCTATGGGATTTAACTAAAAATTTGCTCAAGAACCCACATACTTTTGAGAGAATAAAAATCAAAACAAAAATCACAAAATTTCAAAACTTGAAAAATCAAAACTTACCCAAATAACACTTTCTGATTTCTAGCCTTTCAAGACTCCTTTGAAACTTTTTCCTAGACATCATTTTCATGCAAAAACACCTTAAGTTAACTTCTCCCTTAACCCATGAAAAATCCCTTGAAAACTTGAAAAAAAGTTAGATTTTTACCTTAAAACTTGTTGAAATTCCTTGGATTTTGCCTTTTGAACTTAATTGGGGCTATTTTTGCTAAGATGTGAAGTTGAAAAATTCTTAGAGAAGTTCATCAATGGCTACTGGTTTTGGAAAGGAAGAAGAAAGGGAAAATTTTTGGCTAAACTTGCATTAAATGCATACTTATCCTTTTAGGTGACTCATCAAGTAAACCATTGGGTTACTAGGTGTCTCAATGGGATTGAGCCACCTTGCATGGCATGGTGGGCCAATAAAATTCAATTGGGTGTCCACTTTTTGGGGCCCAAAAATTTATACTATGTAATTTTTTATCATACAGTATTTTTCTTATACTGTCATGATAAAATCAGTGCGCAACATATCCTTAGACTAAATAAAATATTTTACTTACCTTTGGTGCACTTTTGGAGACCAAACGTAACATTTTTCATATCTTCGTTTTCACTTAGCAGTAAACTTATACTGCGTCGGCCTCCTTTTCACATTGGGTTAGGGTTTTGGTAGACTCTATGTCACAACCCGCCTTTTTGGGTTATGATAAAACTCTTTCTTACTTACTTTAAGGCAAAAATTTAGGAAATTTTTTTTCTCTGAAACTGAAATAAATAATTTACTTATATTAATTTTGGTAACTTTTAAAATACTTTCACACACTTATATTTACATAATTATTTTTACTTTTATAACATTTTTCTATTTAAACATTTCATTTCAAAACAACTTAAAATATACACAGCAAAAACATTCAGTAGCAGCCTTCATACCCGATCTACACGCATCATCCGTCCTCTAGCTCATCATTAAGATTTATTTTGACCTTCTCGTCGAAATACCTACAGCATGAAATACTTAATGAGCTAACGCCCAATAAGTCCCATAAATCCCACATGGACATTCAAATAAATACATGATTCAATTATGCTTTCTTATAAACTTTC
>CAMOHE010056088.1:0-35660 GCA_946598075.1 Artocarpus hirsutus | reverse complement strand
GGTCTATGTGTCTCATTATGCTTATGCTTTTCTCAAAGGGTTATTAGGTGTTTCTCCTTTATACTTTGAAGTAAAGTTTGTTGGTCTCATGAAAATTGAAACAATTAAAAAAACTCAAATAAATATATATCATTCTCTAATATTTTTAATGATTTCAACATAAGTGTCATGACAAATTGTAAATGTCAATCGCCCTTATAGTATTCTTTTTAGCATCATTTCAAAAAGAACCTAAACAATACATGATACATTGTACTATTTTAGCAATTCTTTAACCAATGAAATAAAATAAAATGTAGTAAACTGATAGTATGCTTCTTACATCCCATTAGATTACCATCTGCTGAAAACCGAATCGAACTGACCAAAAAAACTGACCAAGAACGGTCGGTTAACCGATCAAATACTCTTGGTATGCGGTGCAGTTTTGGTTTGCCAACTTCAAAGAATGAATGTAACAATATCTGTGACGTCCGGTAATCGAACGGTCCAAAACCGACGATTTTCAACCGAATAACACCCCTAATACAAGCATTTAAGGTGAGTGTAAGCAAAATTATTATTATTATTATTATTATTATTATTATTACTGCTGCTGCTGCTACTATTATTATTATAGAAAGGTTAACACCTATGTATAAATTGGATCATCAGCACTATTAGTCGTTATCAATGTTGTTTCATTTTATAGCTTGTTTGAGAATATAGTTCAAATAAATAATTAGAACCTAAAATGTTGTAGCAATTCAAATTTTGTGAGAGAGAAAATGCTATAATAAAACTAGTTCGAATTAGGTTCACAAACAAGCTTATATGATGTATGAGAACTTTGGCTTATGTAACACCCCAAAATATGATGTTAGAAATAAACATGGATGATGTGATAACATCATATGCGAATAACTATAATGTTATGTTAAGTTATTTTTTCAGGTGATGTGATGAGGACTTGAGATGCTAAAATAAAAAATAAAAAAAAAATTCATGCCAAATTAATGAATTTTTGTTTATGATGATATGATGAATTTGCATTATGGTTAATTATATGAATAATATATATATGTATATAAGTAGTCATATATATATATTAATACATTTATATACATATCTTCTACGTTAATTTACAAGTATTAATACGTCTATATATATATATAGAAATATATATAGGTTATATTCTAAATATAAATATTTCTATATATACTTATCATTACGTGATTTAAGTATTAATATGTATTATATATAATTATATGTATGCTAAGTTAAATATTACCTTATATATTGATAATTACGTGAATATAAGAATTTATGAGTTTAAATTTTCCTATGTTAAGTTGTTTTTATAAAAAAAAAGAAGAAGAAGAAGAAGAAGGAAAGTTATGTTTTATAAACGTATTACTTATATATATATTATTATCTATGTTGACTTTCGGTTAAAAGAGAGAAAGGAAAGTTATGTTATGTTATGTTATGTTATATATTAATGTATCAATTATGTGGATAACGTGAATTGTGGCAAGAAAATTAAAAAAAAAAGAGAGGAAAGAATGGATTGAAACGTGAGGTTACAAAAATTAAAAAATTGCCTTTTTAATTTGCATTGAAACCTATTCAATTGCATATATGTCAGGTAATTTTATTTACCAGAACTTCACGTACAATATTTTTTCAGCTCTCCCTCGTTCTCTTTTCCTCTCTTTCTGGTTATTCATTTTCTCTCTCTTTTTGCACTCATGAACGCTTATGCAACAAATATAAATCTCTACATAAAAAAGCCATAAACTCTAGTCTCAATTTTCTTGATAGTTTTCAATCCATGGAGCTGAAATAAAATATTGGTCGAGGTATGTTTTGTCATTTTTTTTTATATGTATATATATTTTTTATTTTAAGAGGGATTGAGAATTTTCTTGATGGTTGTTTATGTTAGATGAAAAATGGTAATAGGGGAGGGCATGAATGTGTATTTAGGGGATATTGTATTGATATTTCCTTAGGATTATTCTTTTGGTTGTAAATTGGATTATATTGATTTCATTTAGATGATTTTAGGGTTTTTCATCTCTTAAATCATGATTTTTGTTAGGAGTAGTGATTTCATGATTTGATATTTTAGAAACATGCGTAAGGAATGGTTGTTATGTTTATGTGATTTATGCATATGGTTACTGTTAATTTGATTTTTTTAATGAATTTTTTTTAGAATTTTTGTCCCATAGTTGAGGCTGGAAATTTCCAGGTTTTATATTCAAATTCAATTCTCTGGTTGAAAGTCCAAATGAACTCCGTTTTTAATAAATTAGATATCATTGGAAAGCTATGGATGTCTACTTTCTTTTAAAATTGGTTTTAGGCCATTTTGATTAACCTGTTAATTGTTATGAATTTTTAAAGCAGTGAAGGTCTGGCTGTCAGTTTATTTTTAAAGTTTTGTGATTAGATTTCAAAACTGTTTTTGAGTATACAAATGAACTTCATTTTTAACGAATTGGATATCAACACAAAGCTCTAGATGTCTATTTTTATTTGACACTAGTTTCAGGTCATTTAAAATTTTGTGTGAATTGTTATGATTTTTGAAATATGCAAAGGTCTGGCTGTCAGTTTATTTTTTAAAGTTTCATGATCAGATTTCAAATTATTTTTGAGTATACAAATGAACTTCATTTTTAACGAATTAGGTATCAATAGAAAGCTCTAAATGTCTACTTTTATTTGACACTAGTTTCAGGTCGTTTTGAATTTTGTGTGAATTGTTATGATTTTTGAAACATACAAAGGTCTGGCTGTCAGTTTTGTAAAGTCTTGTAATCTTGTGTAATTGTTTGTTTTATTTCATGTTTTGATATTATTTAAGGATGAAATCAGCTATTTAGGTGTTGTTTTAATGAGATGGATGTATTTGATAGATTATTATAATTTTTTTAATAATTTTATTATATTATGGCATGAACGGTTCTAAAGGCAAGAATCCGAGACCTCAATCGCACGCCACCATCGAAAAAGTTTATAAAGGTTAAGTAAGGTGTTTAGGTAAGTACATTCTTACCTGCAACATGATGAGTTTAAAGTTTGAAATCTATGTTTATGATGGTTTCATGATGATTTCTCATAATGATTATACATGAAGTATTATTATGAAGTTTTTAAGGTATGAAGGTTTATGCATGTTTTGATGATAACATTTTTCAAAGCATGAAAGTATAAGTATGTATATATGTATCACCTAAATAAGTGTTACACACCCAATGATATGTTATGTTCTAATATGATAAGTTATGATGTCATGTTTGGTTTGGGATTAGTTACCCCTCTCCTCTCATGACGGCGCACCTATGATGATGATGTTATGGTGCAACACTTGGGCCCTTAAGATAAAATGAATAAAGTTTTAATATGGACAATGTAATGAAAGATATGTTCGTATGAAAATGTGCCTAGTGCACTATTATGATGATGATGTTCATAAAATGTTTTAAGTTGTGAGATTTACAAATGTACTTACTAAGCATTAGCTTACTCAAGTTTTACATCATGTTGCAGACAAAGGTAAGAGAATTATGGAATAGGTGGAGGACACTGACGGGCGTGTAAGCTAAGGACGATGAATTGCAAACGGAAGACGTCAAGAAAAGAAGTTTTAAAATTTTGAAACTATGTTTATTTTTTTATGTTTTATAATTTTTGAGTATGTTTATTTGATGGACTTTTAATATTTGAACTAGAACACTTTAACTTTATTATTTTATAAATTTTCTTCCGCATTAAAACTGTATTTAAACAAATTTTATTTTAATCGTTCAGCCTGTCGATCGAGTCTGACCTACCGAAGTATGTATGCAAATTTTATTAATGTTTAAAGGATGTTTATAATCAAATAATTTATTATTATAAAAAAAATGGATTAAGTTATTATATAATGATTAAGTTATTTAAAAATAATAATAATAATAATGATAATAAAAATGCATGGATCCTGGGTATGTTTTCTAATTTATGTCTTCAAAATTATCTTATAAAATAGTTTATCCTAGAAAAAATATATATATATGCAATGAATGAATGTAACGATATCTGTGACGTCCGTAAGGGAGGTGTTATAATTTAAACCAAAACTTTTGATTAAAACACTATAGCATATAAGAGATTTACATCGTAGCCATTCAAATTTTATGAGAGAGAAAACACTATAGCACATGAGAGAAAATACTATAGCTTGTTTGAAAATATAATTCAAATAAATAATTAGAACCTAAAATATTCTAGCAATTTAAATTTTGCGAGAGAGAAAACACTATAACAAAACCAGTTCAAAATAGGTTCACAAACAAGCTTATATGATGTTTGAGAACTTTGGTTTGAACCAAAACATTTAGTTGAAATATTATAGCATGTGAGAGATTTACATCATAGCATACTTTTACTTTACACTGTACTATATAAAAACTTTACATTATAGTAACCAAAAGTTTATATTTATACTCATTTTGCCAAACATTGTATAATTAATTAGTTTGTACTTTTTTAAACAAACTAGTGCTTAAACTTGTGTTTTTTGACATTTTGATTCTTCAAAAAGAAAATTGACGACGAGTTTCTAAAATTGAACAAAGCTTATTAATTATATTATCATCATATAATAACTGAAAATTGTACATAAAATTACAATGAATGTAAAATATTGTCCAAAATTTCAAGTAATGTAAAAGCAGTAAGGAGAATATTTTGTACTTACTGTAACTAATTATGTAAAATTTCAATAGTACAATGAGCATTTGACTACTTTCTTTAAATTTCAGAAGTTTATTTTCATCAATTTTATGGAGGACTAAAGTAGTCAATAAATAAAAACAAAAATAATTTTCCCCAAAAAAAGGTTCAACCACCAATTTTAAAGTGACTTGATGTCGATAGTTTAGGGAATAACCGCACTAATAACTGTTATAAAACATGTGGGAGAAGTGTTTTTTTTCCCCCTCAGATTAGAGAAGTTCCAAGTAGCTTCATAAGATTTATTTCAGTGGTATGTTGTTTTTTTTTTTTTTTTTTCTCAAACTGATTGATATCAAAATCATGCATTACTGGTAAGTATTATTTTCGCATTATATATCAAATTTTTCAATAAGTCGTCTAACTTAGAGGACATGCATGCACGATTAATTTACTGAAATTTACAAGCTACTCCCTCCTTTTTTTTTTCCTCTCACTCTCACAACAGGTTAAATAGTATTGTAATTAATTAAGAATGGCTACGAAACATTTTATTTTATTTTTTAAAATGTGAAATAAAAAATAATGTTATCAATCAAGTTTTTGCAACTTTTGTTTAAGTAATTATTTTCCGATAATTTTGATTTAACTTCCATCATTAATGAACTGAAACATGATAAAAATTAAAAGCACTCACTTCAAATTCTCCAACAATTCTATTTAACTTTATAAAATTATTAGCTTTATTATTAATAAAATAATAAGTCTTATTTTAAGAAGTATATTGTATATTAAATTAAAACCCAGCAACGTTTTAACCTCTACTAATGAAAATGATTTTTTTGAGTTCTACCTGTTAGTTTATGGCTTCTTCTTTGTCTAATTAATGAACATCACATCAAGAGGCGAAGGGTATATGTGGTAGGGCACAAGGGGTTAAAATGTTGTGTTTGACTGACCACCTAAATATGTGTAAGCAGCTTTATAATTTTAAAAGCTAAGATGTGACGAGAGCCGTACGTCAGCTTCTTCCAAAAAAAAAAAAAAAAAAAAAAAAGAAGAAGAAAGAAAGAAAGTTATGTAGAAATGACCAGCCCCATCGGTACATGTTATTGCCAGGCCTCAAATCATGCTCGTTGGAGAAGGGAATCGAGAAACTTTTCAGCAGTTAAATCTATCGATGAAAAAAAAAATTTAATATTAGACATAATAATTTCACAACTTGCATGCCGAAGGAGATTTTTCATGTAACAATTTCACAACTTGCATATGATGGAGATTTTTTGTTGATTTAGCATTTATTTTTCAGTAATTAAATTTACAGAAAAAATAATTTTAATAAGATATAATAGTTATTACAATTAACATAATTGATGGAGATTCCCACCTAAAAATCCCCTATTAGAAAAATACCTGACTTTTCTTTAAAGTCTATGATCTTAAATTAATAATGCATTCACTCTTTTGACGGGAAAATAATACCAAGAAAAATGCAAAATGCAAGTATTGATATTTATATTTTCTCATTCTTTATGTTTATTGCGGGGTCCATTAAACTCTGAATTTGTAAATAAACATACAATTACATAAGAAACAGAATCACTTCTCAATATTTTTCCTTTACAAAGTAAACGTGTACAAACTTTAGAAAAGGCCCATCAAAGAAGTTGATACATCATGAGATATTTATGATATATATCACTCATTTTATAATTGAATTGATTTACATCACATGTTTAAAAACAATTTGAAAATATGCCATGGTGACGTAAATAATATTTTATATATTAACCAATATATTCATAAACTAAACTTAGTTTTTTTTTTCTTTTTTTTTTGGGATATTAGCCAATATGTTAAAAGTATATATAAGTATTTCTAATAAAGTAATGATGTGACTGTGATATTCTCTACAAATATTTTTTGATGGCATAAATCAATCTAACCTTAAAATTTATGACATTTTTGTAAAGAGCCCGTAAAACATTCAGTAGATTCATGATACATAAAATATATCAGATTTCTCTTTGTTTACGACCAAACTTAAACGCCTCAAAACAATTAATTAATTTGCTTAACCATGTAACAAAAGTTACATCTATATATAAGAATATTTGTTTACCTTTTGTGTCTTGTGATGCAAACGATACTATTTTTTTTTTCTTTCTATGTTTATGAAGCTGTTAAGTAGTTTGTCTCTCGTTTATGTTGTCTAATCCGGCTATCTTGTCAGAAAATAAAATGGAGCGGAAAGAAAAACATATATATTCTTTCTCCCTAACATAAAATTATCTGGTGGATCTGCGATCTCTCTGTCCCTCTTCCACTCACACACAATATGCAAACAGATCCATCAATCCACAAATTTTTTTTTAATAAAAAGCGAGTTCAGTCATGATGTAAAAGATTTTTTAGGAAATAAAGGGTTAGACCTTTTTAATATGAATGTCAATATCAATGCTATATTTGTCACTAAAAAGTATAAAAATATATATTTTATTTTGTGCTTCAAAATATAATATTATTTGAAATGTCATATGAGTAAACTTTTAATATTAAAATAATTAAAAAGTGAGGTGTTGCAATTATTAAACAAAACAAATTCAATATATTAACTAATAGAAATCAAATGCTAAATTTATTATATGCTAAATTTTGTCACCAAATTTAGAATATAATAAATTTAGAATTAAAAATAGCATTGCATTAAACCATCTTAATGCAAACACTAATGTTACTGTTATATTTGCCACCAAAAAGTGTATGCTTTTTTTATTTTATGCTCTCATGTATTGTCACGCCCCGGAGTACGGGAGGTGATGTGGTGGTTTAATTAAGTTAATTAAGTAAAGATTTAGTTAAAAAGATGGTTGTAGATTCAATTTATGATTAAAAGTGATAATTTTAAAACCATTTGAATGGAAAAAATTAAGGAAATAAAATGAATTATTATAATAATTAAGCAAATAAGAAGAATATTAAAATAGATAAGTATGGGGTGGAACGCGTATGGGTCCCACTGACCCACATATTATGCACACACATATAGTGCTGACAATATTATGATACAACCACAGTCTATGAAAAGAAAGGTTAAGAGTTTACATGCCTTACTTGTTACAGTACAACCTACTCAAATCTTCTACTGATTGTAAGTCTAGTCAGCGGACTCTTCTTCGATCCTATGCTGATATCCACCTAGGATTAAGATTTTAAAACAAATAAAAATGTGAGCGAAAGGCTCAGTAGGACTATATTTGAAAATTATTCAATTTTAAAAGAAATTGCGTAAACCAGATAAATATATAGAAAACGAGCTAGAACAATTAAGCAAATAAATAATTAAATGAGAATTTAATAAAAATATAATCTTACCAAAATAATTCAGATAGGTCAACCAGAAAGAATACAATTTTCCTTTCCTGGGCAAACCATATGTAATTCACAACCAAAGTGGCCCAGCTGGATTTCGGGACCTGCCTCCAAGGTCGTTCACTACACGACCCGATCTCTGATATGGCATCATGCCCTCAAATGTATATATACAAATATGTCTTTTGATTAATAAAATCTCTGCTTTACCAGATATAATCATTTATATTCATTATGAGGTTTATTATAAAATCCACCTCAATCTATTGTTTTAGAAAACAGTTAATAGAAATTCTTTGTCAACAAATCATTTGAAAACATTTTCGTAAAAATCCCTTTGAGGCCAAAATATTTAAAACTGGCTATCAAAGAAGGGGTAGAAGTCCTACCTCGATATCTGTGTCGGTGTCCCACACCGTAATCCCGGTCCGCTATACGTTAGCTCCGTGGATCTACGCACGAATCCTAAATGCATAGTAACTTAGTCCATTAGCATCTAACCCAAGGTATCCTATGGTACTAAATCATCTCATGATGTCGTAGTATGCCATTTAGGTTTATAAAATCATAATATAAAGTTGAAATTTAAATCAGGATTCAAAACAGTTAAAACGAGTGAAAATCACAAATTTTTTTTCCTTGCTCGGTCGGCCTGTCGGTTTTCCTGGTTCGGCCTGCCGAACTGCACAGTTCGGCCTGCCGGAAGAACAAGTCCGGTCGGCCGAACATCTCCGGGTTCGGCCTGCTGGTCGGATGAATCCGGCCTACTGATCCTTTGAATCCGGCCTGCCGAACACGAAGTTTGGCCTGTCGATCTAAAAAATTTCAAAAATTTTTACGCACGGGTTCTCGGCTTCTCAAATCTAAATTCTCAAATCTCACTTGTTTTCTCAGTTTCCAGGCATGGATAATCATCATAAACTATAGGAAATCATAGTAGAACACTTTTTAGTGATTTAAAACAAGTTTTAAACAAGATTTTCTCAAAAATTCAAAAATAGAGAAAATAGAGGAAAAATGAAAAATCTCGATTCCAATCCGTTTTTGATGAAATAAAGCTTCAATCCTAGTTAATCTAAGTTACTCTAAGCTAGATCAAAGCTTTTCTAGACTTAGAAATTCTTAAATTTTAAAATGCAAGAAAACATGAAAAAGTGAAAAAGTTTAGAAATTTTAAAAACTAACCTTAAATCGAAGCTTGAATCGAGTTTATGGTTGCTCAATCGTGTTCCCGAGCCTTCAATCCACAATCTTGAAGCTTGAAATCGAATTTTGTTTCAAAAATTTTAGAAAGAAAAAGGGAGAGAGAGAGTAAACCGAGAGAGAGAGACGAGAGAGGTGAGAGAGTGAGCGAGTGAGAGAAATGAGAGGAAGAGAGAGAGAGAGAGAAAATAAATAGAAAAAAAGAGAAAAAGTGGTTGCACAGGACTGTGTGCAATAATACACTGTTTTCAAAAATCAAATTGCTTCATTGAAAATTAAATTAACAATTAAAAACAATTTAGAATAATTAAAAATCACTAAAAGAGTAAATTAACACAAAGTTTTTTAATTTTCACAAAATAATCAAATTAAGTTCGAAACACTCATCATGGCACACTAATTCACCATTTTACACTCTAATACCATTTAATCAACTTCGGGGTGTTACATGTATAATGCTATTTAACATATCATATTTGTCTTTTGTCATGATTATTAAACCTTGAAACATATAAAAGTAAAATTTTAGTATTAAAATAATTAAAAAATTACAATGTTATAATTATTAATGCAAAAAAGTCAATCCACTAACCAATAAAAATCAAATGTTGAATTTGTTATATGTTAAACTTGATAATAAACTTGCCAAAAATATAACATATAACAAATTTAACATTAGAAATGTATTGCATTAGAGAGTGTCTTTTACTTTCAAATGCTAAATTTACCATTAGCACGTCCATTTAGCATTGCATTGCAGATGCTCTTAGAGACTATTTTTTTATATTTAAATATCAAATTGACCATTGACTCATCAACTTAGCGTTACATTAAAGTATTTGGAAATTCGATCAAACTAGCTACTCTTCTTATAACTCAAATACCCAAAAAATGTGAGGAGAACTTTTCGATGTGGTATGAAAAAAATACCCCACCAAGTCACGACTTTTTTAATTGTTAGATCTAATTAAGATTCCATTAATTATTGTACTTTATTCAATCTAATACAACTTTGGTATGATATGACAAGCAAATAGCACTTTTCTAAAGCCTATTGTAGTAAATAGCAGGTTTTTAAAATACTTATAGTAAATAACAAATTGATGGGGTAAATAATTTAGTTACTCCTTATTTACAATGTGAATAATTCTTATTTATCTAGTAAATAGATTTAAGGTGCAATTAATTTATTTACCACTTTGTTTATAATGTAAATAATTATTATTCATACAATAAATTATTTACATGATAAATCTGCTACCTACTACAATTTTTTTCAAAACCTATTGTTTACTTCAAAAAGTTTGAGAAATAATATAATGCACCATTTAATTTCATGTTTTAAAACATTATTCTCAGCTGGATATTTTTTGGGAGAATGAGGGAATTAGCTCATTATTAATTGAGCAAAAATAAATAAATAGACCAAAATATAATAGTGTTTAGTAAATAGTCCACTTAGATGAAAATAAAATTTATTTGTATAGAACAACGTATAGAGAAACATGAAATAACAACAAGATAACAAAAAACAAAAACGAAAAGAAAGAGAAGAAAAAAAAGAAGAAAAAGGGGCGGTTAAATTGAAAATTCAAGTGTTTAAAAAGTATACAAGATTTTAAAAATGTTATTTACTTTAATATTTTTAAAAGTATGCTGTTTGCTACATTAAAAATTAAAACTATGTTATTTGGTATAATGTTCCTTATTTTTTTATTCCTTGTTAAAAAAATCTCTAACGACTAAAGACAAACTTGAGTTGTTAGTTCGTAAATTTAAGACTAAAAATGATTCTCTAGATTGACTTTCGTTTATCCTTCAATATTATGTATTCACTAGTGTATTAATTAGCATTCGTGATTAGCTTATTGCAGGAGGAGAAAAATTATTTTAAACCTACTAACTAAGCAAATAAAGGGACAAAAGTCGGTACTAATAACATCATGTTATATAGGAACGATTTCAAGGAGTCGGTGCAAGAATATTATAATATATGGCCAAAACGACCACAACCTATTTAAGCCAAAACAAAAATACCTAATTAAGAGAGCTCGAGATAACGACCATGCAACCTGCTCCTATCTAGCTACAACAAGAAAAACAAAACCCAATTTAATGCGATAAAAAAGACACAAATATCTAGCTTTCAAGTCTAAAAAACAACATTTCAAAGTTATAGGAATAGTACTATTCTTTTTTAGGGATCCGCTAAAATTTGTAAATTGTTTGGCATACCCGGTTTAAACTTTAGTATAAAACTTTCAACAATTATAGTATAAAAGAAAAAACAATCATAATGTCAAGCTCTTACTGCCTATAATGTTTTAAACGAAAAATGGTTTGAACCATTTTCGTGAGCTTGACTGACCACTATCTTGGATTACACCATTTTATAATTCAAAAACTGGCCCACTAGAAATTTCTTGGCCCCGGCATCCTCAATGTTATATTTATAGTCTAAAGACTCCTCCAATTCCTTAGTTGTTTTCTTTGTAACATACACGTTGTATAATGAATAAGCTAAACTGTTCATGATATAGTTCTAGTAAAGGAAATCAAAATGCTTCCACGCATTAATTGCATATTTGACTTGATCATCGCTCTCATCATTATTTCATTTTGGAGCGTCCTCCCTCGAGAACCTTGCAAGGTTTAAGGTGGTCAGATGGAATAACATTTTTTGCTGCCACCTTTTGAAATTTAGTCCATCGAATTTCTCCGGTTTCTCCACATGGTTCACCGGAACCATACGGGTAGACACTCGTGCCACAGTTGTGTTTGGAGTAGTGACATTCTCAATAGAATTTGAGTTCTAAAAATCCAAAGTCCAAATTTTAGAATCTTAAGTTTATATTTCGCACCAAATATAATTTATATTTTTTTAGATGTTAGGAGCAAGTCCTAAAATATGTGAAGGAAATTGTAAAGTCTATTTGTGGAAACTAATTATCAAAGTGTGTCCATTGGAATAGGTTTTTGTTGGAGTGTGATGAAATTTTAAGTCCCACATTGCTTAGGCATAATACCTTAGTAGAGTTTAAATGAGTTTGCACTTAAGTTCATGGGTAAGAACTTGTACCCAAGAGGCTATTTTACATGCAAAAGGTGTTACAAATCATTGGCTCGGCAGGTTAGAGGCCCAATGCAACAAACCTGGAGACATCATCTCCTCCATCATCTTCCATTTGACATCACCTTCTTTATTAGCTTCCATTTGATTAATGGCTAAGACATTAACTTAGAAATCAACTTATTTCTATTCAATGCTCTAGCCATTAACTTGAAAACGTTTTTTAATTCCCCTTCAAATGCCTATATAAGCAGGCATCCTTAACACTCTTCATAGACATATAATTTAGACAGAACAAGATCTTAGGAATTCTTCTTTCTAGCGTTCTTCTTAGGCGTAGGCGTCTAAGTTTTTAGAGTTGTAAGGTTCTCCATTTGGTGATGGGGAAGATACGGTTTAAATTCACTCGAGTAGAACTTATGGTACGATAGTTTTACTCATTCGTTATTGTATCCTAGGAAACAAGCTCGCAACATTTTCAAGCACCCAAGGATAGAGCAAATTTGTTTTAAAAAAAGCGTGAACTTCACGTGTCTTACGTCCAAATTCCATGGTTCATTTGGTTGAAGGTTTTACTCATTTATAATATTTTGTTGATATAGTAACTTGTTTCTTTATTTTTTGCATTATGCGCAATTATTTTGCTAACAGTGCAGAGGAGGACATGCCCGTCTTCCTGTCAACAAAGAGTCCAGCTGGTATTTCACTACGTCTTGCGCATGCAACACCTTTAACGTCGGTAACGTTCAATTTGGGCAAAACATTCCCAATCCCGGTTATAGTTATAATAACCCCAACATGAAGCCTAATCAACGGTGCAACTTGTTAAGAAGTGATTCTCTCTAAAAAGCAATTAAAACATCTATAAAAAATACAATATACTTTATCAGCATGACACAATTTTAAAGTGACAAGATCAATTTTTTTTATTATTATTATTTATGTGATATGATTATGATGAGATTTAAAAGCTTAGAAGCATGTACTACTCGCTAAATATAATATTTTTATGCTAGCATAAAAATCTAAAAAAGAAAATATGTTCACTTTTTCCTTTAATATGTTCAAAATCTTTCTTGACGCCAAAGTACAAATACATATATATATATATATATATATATTAGATGTTTAGTTTTATTTTTCCTTTCTTGAATTTAGAAAGAGATTAATCTTGTTCTTCTAAGCTAGATTATACATAATAAAGAAGAATTTTAGTGAACTAACAATTGTTAACTATGATATATATATATGTATATAATTTCTTAGAGTCCCTTTCAAAATTTATAGAAAGGGAATTTAAAAAAACGATCAATTTATTCTTTACGTTACCAATTATTGGAATTAGGAGGAGTGAATTAATTTAGGATGAAATATATATTGCTCTAACGAAAAGAAATGCCAGCCGGCCCCGATTAGTGTCCTTTTTTCCTATTCAGCTAATAATATTCATCACTAGAATTGATTTACCGTCGACATTTCATTAAAACATGATCACCTCATAAGAAAAATATTATAAAGAGAATCAGCTTATTTTGTCCTCATAAAATTAACATGAAAGGGCACAATATTGTTATTTTTATTATTATTATTATTATTAACTAAATAAGCTTCTTAGCCAAAAAAAAAAAAAAAACTTTAGGAGCTTTCAGTACAAGACTTCCCTCAGACAAAGAGGTGCATTTATTTCTTTATTTCTTTTCATCTCTGTTATAATTATTATGGTGGGGAAGGACTTTTGTTTTGGTGTCTCCTTGACACTTGATTGAAAGGGAAAACTCCAATTTTTCCCACTCCAAAAAGTAGTTTCTATTAACGTTATAATTTCTGTGAATTTTTTCTTTTCTTTTTCAAGTAAATGTTGTTAAAATCTTATACATGACTATGCTCCATTCTTATTCTGACTAGGCAGTGGGGGCAAGCAAATAATTCGCCCCTACAATATTTTTGGCCTCCAAGACATTTTCATATGAGTTGGTACGAATAAAGAACAAAAGCACGTGGGTGGATTTCTTTATATTAATCTAGTTACACACTAATTAATATATATTCATTATATATATATATATATATGTATATATATTTAATGATAAAGTCTAAGAAGATGCCCTCTAGTAAACTGAATAATTTGTATCTGCGGTACCTTTTATCGCACGGGTTCTTCGTGATCTTATTTTATTTCACTTTTGTTTTTCATTATCATCTTCTTTCTAGGCAGAAACAGAGAAGCCACTAAACCAACGACTGTTTCGAGAAAACCAAAAAAAAAAAAAAAAGTTCTTTTTGTTCTGGCGAATGTTTTGTACAGTCAGATTTTCATAATAATTTATTATATATATGATATATATATATATATATATATTTATATGAGATTATAGGCAAAGTTTCGGACACTTAGAGTTAGACCAGTTAAATATTTGTAATATTTTTTGTTTGTAATTATAATATCTTTTGTATTTTTTGTAACACTCAATATTATAAATGCTGCACCATATTTATCGAGCATTACACTATCGTCGAAATAATATTACAATTTGGAAAGAGAAAAGCTAAAAATGCCGTTTAGGTGCTTGGGGACATTTCCTATTATTATAAGGTGATATTTAACGTTTAAAAACTCGTAATATCAATACCAATTTTTGTAAATGAAAGGCATTAAAAATAATATCAATACCAATTTTTGTAAATGAAAGGCATTAAAAAATAATAAAAATAACAATCATAAGCTCACAATCCAATATATAATATGCTCTGTTGTCTCTCTCACACGCTCTTACCATTAAACTTCCTTTTTTTTTTTTCAACATCTCTCTCTTTCCTGTTCCTTATCCAATTTCTTCCAATAATTTTCTCAATGGCGGAGCTCCAAACTTCTTGGCTCTCGCTCTCGTTAACAATTCTGGTGTGTTATTTCCTTTTATTTCGAATACTTGGCAGTCTGCGCCAGAGATATCTCTGGTGCAACTGCGAAGTTTGCCGTTGTTACCTCTCTTCGAGCTGGACCAAACAGTTTCCGAATCTCTGCGACTGGTACTCTCACCTTCTCAAAATATCCCCGACGAAGACGATCCACATCCACGTCTTGGGAAACACCATAACGGCCAATCCCAAGAACGTGGAGTACATGCTCAAGACCAGGTTCGACAACTTCCCGAAAGGAAAGCCCTTCTCGGCGATCCTCGGCGACTTTCTCGGCCACGGTATATTCAACGTCGATGGCGATTCGTGGCGGTTCCAGCGGAAAATGGCCAGCCTGGAGCTCGACAGGTACTCCATAAGGTCGTTTGCGTTCGAGGTTGTAAATAACGAGATTGAGAGTCGTCTCATCCCTCTCTTGTCGTCGTTTGCCGCAGGAAGTTGCATCAAATCGATGGAATTATTGGTATCGGATCGAGGAAACGGCGCCGTTTTAGACCTTCAGGACGTGTTCAAGAGATTCTCGTTCGACAGCATATGTAGATTCTCGTTCGGGCTGGATCCCATGTGCTTGGAGATGTCTGTTCCGATGTCGGAGTTCGCAGTGTCGTTCGATCTGGCGTCGAGGCTGTCTGCGGAGCGGGTGATGACGGCGTCTCCGCTGGTGTGGAAGGTGAAGAGGGTTTTGAATTTGGGGAGCGAGAAGGAGCTGAAATTGGCGATCAATGTGGTAAACGTGTTGGCTAAGGAGGTAATCAGGCAGAAAAAGAAGATGGGGTTTTTAAACCAGAAAGACCTCTTGTCCCGCTTCATGAGGACTGTAAACGACGAATCGTATTTGCGGGACATCGTCGTTAGTTTTCTGTTAGCCGGACGTGACACTGTTGCATCGGCCCTGACGAGCTTCTTCTGGCTCATGGCGAACCACCCGGACGTCGAGTCTGCGATTCGGGCAGAAGCCGACAGAGTAATCGGCCCGAATCGGAACCTCGAAAGCTTTGAACAAATGCAAGAGCTCCACTATCTAAAAGCAGCGATTTACGAGAGCATGAGGCTTTACCCTCCCATACAATTCGACTCGAAGTTCTGCCTCAACGACGACGTTTTGCCCGACGGGACGGTCGTCAAGCGGGGGACCAGGGTTACCTACCACCCTTACGCCATGGGGCGTATGGAGGAGATATGGGGGTCGGATTGTATGGAATTCAAGCCCGAGAGATGGTTGAGAAACGACGACGTTTTTCGACCAGAGAACCCTTTCAAGTACCCGGTTTTTCAAGCCGGGCTTAGGGTTTGTTTGGGAAAGGAAATGGCCATGTTGGAGCTCAAAAGCGTGGCCCTCTCGCTTCTCCGCCGCTTCGAGATCAAATTAGCCACACCGTCACCACCACCGCCGCATCGCACCCCACCAAGGTTCTCGCCGGGGCTCACGGCCACTTTTAGTGGAGGGCTTCCGGTTTTGGTGAAAGAAAGGGAGAGAATTTAAGCACTAAGAAGTAGCCATCAAATCGTACTTTTTTGGGGGACAATTATACGTACAATTATATACTAAATTACAAGCTTCAATTGGCATTTTTTTTTCCTCTCCTTGTTCATAATATTTTGTGCGCAGTGCTAAGGATTCCAATTTCCAATTATCCAACCAAGTTGCAAAGAAGGGCACTACTGGTTTATGAGGAAAGTGACATGGCCTTGGCAAAAAAAAAAAAAAAAAGTAAGTATAAATGTGACCTCTAAATTTTGCATCACAAATAACACATTGTATTGTTTGTGGCCATGTAACATATATATCTGGTTAGTGTCGGTAGGGGAGAATTTTTTAAAAAAAATCTTGGGGTTGATGCAGAATATCAATGCCACGTCGCTATGGGTGGAGTATTTTGACTGCTCAACTCAAGTGGATACATACACACACGTATATATATATATATATATATACACGTGTGTGTTTCTTTTTTTTTCTTTTTCGAAGGGGCTGTACTAGCTACTAATAGTAGTACTCTTTAGCTCGAGTTGATTGGACAAAAAGAATCTCCATTGAAATTATGAAAGTTTGGGAAGGGAATGATGACGGTAAAATGTACTGTAAAAGCTTCTCTTGTACTTTGTGATTCTCCCTGTATTGATCACTGAAATGTCATTTGTCTGCTGGCTAAACAATTGGCTAGAGATCTAGCTTTTTTAAAATTATTAATTCTTGGGTTTTATTTATTAATTCCAAACCCAAGATAGAGTTTCTTTTACGTGTAAGGAAACCCTAGCTAGGACATGTATGTGTATCATGTATTAAAAAGGTCCAAAATTTGGACGGATTATTATTGTTGCATTATAATGAATTTCTATTTATGTTTACAAGGATTAATATTAGTTTGATTCGAGTACTGTCAGATTTCAATTTTTTATCGAATTTCTATTAGTTCAGTACTTTAATTAAACTTATTATATGTTATATTGATCTTAATTTTTGTTTAAGCTTCAAATGTCTCATTAACATGTATATGTGCTTAACAATGCATGCTTAAATAGGGTGCTTGTGTAGGAAGTTTTTTGGATTTAACCAAAACTAATATAGTATCTTTTTTCTCCCAAAATTTTAATTAAAAATAAGTTAGAACCAAAAAAGTATAATTTAAAGTGTTTTTCCAAATGGTTATGATTATTTTTCTCTTATTCTTTTTTTAAGAGAATCTCCACAATAAAAGAAGATGCAGTGTTTGTGCTAAAAACGAACCAAAAAGAAAACACTTATCAAGAATACGTGATAAAGTACCTCAGTATACATGCTATAATTACAAGCAATGAAATGCATTCATATATCATGGATCTAGTAGTACTGTCTTAGAACCAAAGAAGTATAAGAAAAAAGCCAGCATAAAATAAAGACAAAAAAAAATAAAAAAATTACTACAGTGTTTGATACATTAAATTTGAGCAAACAATAATATAAAACTCTCATATATTATAAAAAAAACTACAATATAAAACTCTCACATCTTATATTATTTGAACTACAAGTTTTGATAGTTACGGATGAATAACACATATATATTGGGAAGATTCTAGAAAAACAAAAAATAAATTAAATAATAAATAATAAATTACAGAGATGAGAATAAAGGTACCTTCACGTGTCTCTGTCTGAATTTTGTACTCTTTAATTTGCACCACGACGCAACAGTTTTTGCTGTCCTACTTATTAAGGGTATATAAAAAGGAGATTTTAAGTGCTGTTCCCTTATGCTTTTTTTTTCATATATTTAAGGTATATATTTCAATTTTAGGCCTTATCAACACTTTGATTTTGCTCCCTGCAATGTCCGTACTACGCCAGACAATGGCATAAAAACTTTGCCCACTTATTAATGTTCCTAGTTGACATGTATGCTTTTCCCAGATGGTATTTCACAGTTTTCATTATTTGGATGTGTGTGTGTGTGTATAAATATATACATATAAAAATGGGGTTAAGTCATTAGTCACTTTGTGGTTGCGGAGAATGATTAATGAAAACGTGTGTAACTATTAATGATATTTTATAAGTTTTCTGAGGTTGTCATGTTTTTCTGGTTTTTAAGATTGGGTGAGAGAGACAGAGAGGAAATTAAATCAGTACTGGATATTGATTAATTTGGATTTTTCTTTAAGCATCAAATCATATGTTATTTTCCTGCATGATTAATGGAATTCTTTAATCATATCTATTAAAGTTAGCAGGAAAAATTTACCTTTGGTATTGCAGTACACAAAAGATTATGGATAGGAAGTCCAAAATAACTACCTGATTAAAGGAATTACTACAATAAGAGGCTGCCAAGTGCTACTACTTTTTGACATGACCAATTAGGTTAGTCAACTTGCATACATTAATTAACCAATATGAAAGATGTTAATTTTTCAAAGTACTAGCTACTAATTTCTTGACGGACTTCTAAGCAATGGCGGACTAACATTCATGTATAATACGTGCCCTCACTCAGGGACAGATGCTGGAGCCAAAAAAATTAGTATAGGATGAGGTATGACTGAACTAATGAGGTAAAAGACAAAATAGATTTTAGAGGGGATGGGATACAATTTTAGGAGGGTGTGGAGGACATGATACAATTTTTATAAAATTTTTTATACAAAATTATAAAAAAAAAAAAAAGAGTTCAAGGGGGCGGCTGCTTATCCTTGTCCTTATGTGACTCCGCTTCTTCCCTCAATCATATTTTAGAATTTAAATTTTTGTTCTTTTTCATGTAAAATTTCAATACTTAAGCCACAGCTTTATACGAAAAATCATTATTATGGTCCGAATTTAAGAGTTAGAATATATAATTATGTCCATATTATGTAAAAAAAAAAAAAATCTTTTTTATAATGCTCTCGCTGAAAATATTTTATTGACTCTGCCACTGTTTCTAGAGCTATTAATTATCTGAAAATACATTCTCAACCTATACACGACATATAAGGTTGGCTGTCAATTCTAACGTTTAAAGATGAAGCAACTGTAACTTGTTAACATAAGCTGCTCCACTTGTTGCAGGTCCAAGGGTCTAATATATGACAACAATTTTTTTTTCATTTGGTAAATAGACATGACAACATATTTTTTGAAACTTTGTTAATTTTAATTTTTGTTTCTAAAATGAAGGATAATTTTATTGGCTATTGATTACTTCATTTCACCAACAAATCAATCATAATCCTACTTAACCTTATGGGATTATAACCTCGCTACTAACAAAATAGTTGAACCCAATATAAAAGGTATATTACATACTAGACTGAAGTTTACAGCGTTATGAGTAAAAGGGTTATAAACCATAAGATGAAAATGACTTTTTATATATAAATTTTATATATATATATATATATATGCATGTATTATCTATAATCTGAACTACGAGAATGTAATATATATGTATATCTCTGCTGCGCGAACAATTTGATATTAAACCGATAATAGGAATCAAATTTTACTTGGAAGTCACTTCATTTGAAGATGAGGATATCCACAGAATATTGACTAGTGTACTATTTAATCTAAAATCAGTGTATGCAATTAATTATTTTCATGAAGGTAGAAAAAAAAATTAACACGAAAAAGCTTCTACCTGTAGTATTGTTAAAATTTTGGTTTGATTTTCTTTATACGTGCCTATAATTATAACCTTAATGTAGCCATTGGGTTTCGTTTATTTATTTTGTTGATTTTTCCATAAGTGTCTATATATATATATAATATAGGTTTGGTTTGTCAATTTTGTAGGGGTGGCCTTTCAATATTCCCGGTCATAGAAGAACACCAATACTCTATTATATATGTACTGTACATTACTTTTTTTAATTAATATTTTTTACGAGGGATTCAAAATTTGTATCTTATGGTTTGATTAGTCAAACTATAATTACTGTGCCTTTATTGGGCAGTTAGGTAAATCAACAAACAATATAAAACTTTTAATAACTATAATAAAAAATAAACCAATATTTTTATCTTCAACTATTTTCCCGAACACCTTATATATATATATGTATATATATAAATATATGTTATGTGCATTTTGGGTTTAGATAAAACTCAGTCACATTTCATAAAGAAAATAGGTAGTCTTTTGGCTTATTATTTTATTTTCGAGATACTGTTGATTTATTCAAGTATATCTCCCATGTGCTCCATTAAGGAGGGGGAAATAAAATTGTTGCGAGGTCTTTTGGAGAAAGACAAAGACTAATGCTTGGCATGCATGGTTCAGATTGCATCAAGTACAGTACTCTTGTATGACGTATTATTCTATTAAATTATTTATTAATAAATTTGTTTGGAAAAGGGAAAAAAAAAAAAAACGACAGAAAGAGAGAGAGAGAGAGAGAGAGTTGATACCTTCGTGAGAAGAATGTCGAATATTTTTAATTAAGCGCACCTTAAGCCTGGGCTGATTTTCACAAACGCACACGCACGCACAAAATGTCTAATATTTTATACATGTATCATTATTAATTTAAATCATCTGTCTAATTTTAAAATTTTTAAACGGTGTCTTACTAATCAAATCATACTACGTTATTTAAAAATATGAAATACTTTTTAATTTACAACTTTTTATTATTTAATATTTGAATCTATATGATCATGTGGCAAAATAAAATTGGTTATATGCCATATAAAACATAAAAAAGTGATAGGTAATTTTGAATCCACATTCTGCCAATCAATCAATTGTTAGAGTAGGTAGATTAGCCCGTTTGGAAACGCAGTTAGATCCAACCAATTTTGATTTAAATTTTGTGAGAAAATAATGTAACAATTTTGATTAAAATCACAAAAGATAAAATTATATTTATGTCATACTTAAATAAATGTGCTTATTCATATCACACTTAAAAAAACTATGTTACCTTATTATTTACATGTTATATGTTTAAATTGAATCTACTTATATAAATCAAAATTTAGAAAAAATAAGTTCCACCAATATCATTCATAACAAATTTCCCATCACAAAACTTCTTGGCTATAGTGTCCGGCTTGACTAGCAATGTGTAGCTTCTCACTTGAGCAGCGGATTGTAATAGAGGGGATGGAATTAACTAGAAACTAATGGAAAAAGAGAAAAGAGCACTTTTTGAAGGCCAGCCCATTATCATCTTGTGAAATATATCATCAAATAATTCAAGCAAATTGGATAAATATAAACTATGATGGAACATTACTCCTGACATAGAATTACCATCTTATTCTTTGTTCAATCACACAATGTCACTCTCACGTAGTGAATGAATTGTCTATTATATCTTTCTTTTTTCTTGTTCTTTTTTTTTTCCTTCCAAAGAATTATCTTGTGTTATTTGTAGCCATTAGTTAGGAGACCAAGCTAATTATTTTATTTGTTTATTTACTTCTAGAATGACAATAATTTACTATTAGGTTAAGTCTTACAACTAGTTTTTTCTAATCCAATTCTATGAGAGTTTTAAAAATAGAAAAATTTCATGTCAGTACCCTGTGTTATATCGAAATAAGCATTTAGTATCCTATGTTTTAGAATATTTAATATTAGTATCTCAATTTTGAGAAAATCTTTTTTTAATACGTTGAAGCCTTTTTTGGGACATGAAAAGATAAAATTACCCTTTTGTATAGTTGATTGAAATTTTGAGTGATAAAAAAACAAAAAACTAAAAATCCTGATTTTTATTCTACAAAACAAAAACCCAACGAAACCAAAACCAAATCTAGCTCCTCGTCGTCGCCCACCCTTACCCACCACCCCTCTTCTCGCGTCGATGAACCCCTTTCTATGATGAAAGGCTCGCGAAGTCGACCGACAAGAAATGATGAAGATCCGGCTTTCATCCTCCTTGGCGCCATTGTCAAAGGTCTCCCTCTGCCACGATGCTCCTCTTCTCTTAACAACATCATGTTCAGCCTCCTCTCTCATAGATCCACAGCCTGGTAACCCACCTAGAGGCGATGGCAAATTTTGAACGGAGGAGAGAGGGGGTGGCAGAACCTAATGTCCAAACATATATCCATGCATATTTCTTCAAACTAGAGGAGATCGAACCTTCACTATTGTCGCAACCTGTCGAACCATCGTCGTTATAAAGTTCAAATCTTAGAAGAGATCAAAGGATGTAGGATTTGGGAGGGCTGGGATTGGCGGGATCTGGATGTGGTTGAGGGCATGGCAGAAGGGAGGAAGCTAAGCCGGCGTGGAAGGACAAGGATGTCGTTGGTGAGTTGGATCTGATTGGAGCCAGAGGCGGGAGAGAACAAAGACCCTAAACCAACAATTTTTTAGATCAATATTTTTTAGTGAAGAAGAAGTGTTTTTCTTCATTTTTTTCTTCTTCAGGTGACGGCATAGTGAAATTAGAAGAGGGAGAGAGGGGGGGAGAGAGAAAGAAGACGGGTCTCATGGGTGGATGGGGTCTTTGGGCGGTGTCTTTTACAGAGCAAGGAGGTCAGGAGGGGGTGGGAGGAAATCGGATGTTTGGGATTTGTTAATTTCTGGATTGCTGAGTTTTTTTTTTTCTTTTTTTGAGAGGAGGTTTGCTGGAAGGAAATGGGGTGTTTAGGCTTTGTTAATTTTTGAATTGCTGAGTTTTTTTTTTTTTTTTTTTGAGAGGAGGTTTTTTGAGTTTTGTAATTGCAAGTGAAGGAAGAAGATGATGAAATTTAATATTTTTGGGTTTTTCCAGGGTATTTTTTTAGTTTTCTTTTATCACTCAATCAATCAATCAATTATACAAAAGGGTAATTTTGTCTTTTCATGTCCTAAAAAAGGCTTCGAGGTACTAAAAAAAGATTTTCTCAAAGGTCAAGGTACCAATATTAAATCTTCCAAAAACATAGAATACCAAATGCATATTTCGAAATAATAGGATACTAACATAAAATTTTCCCTTTAAAAAAATTGTCAGTTTTCGACAAATAAAGTATATCAAAATCATATTAGAAAAAAAAATAGAATTAACAGAATTTAATGAAGATTTGAAGGTCAATTACAAGGCAACGTAGTATCCTACCCTCGGCTACTCGTTTTTGTTTTTACTTATTGAGAAGACAATATTTTTGTTAATAATTAGTACTAAACCTAGATTAATTTTCATGTCTTATAATATCCCGGGAGACTAGGAGTGCAGAATAGAAAACTTCGCAAACACTTCCAAAAAACATGTGGATTGGGATTGTTGGGATGAATTCTTATGCACTTAAAAATAGATAAACAAAAATCATTTTGTAAATATTAATATCTAAAAGTTCAAATCTTACCATAACATAGGATCTTCCTTGGTATGTAATTAATTGCATAGTAAGATCCAAATCACAAGCCACCAAAATCTCAGCCTTAAACGGAACCAAGACCAAATTGTATCATCATTTTCTTCTCATTTCTCGGTCAAAATCTTCATCCCCCTCTCTCTTTGCGCAGAGATGAGAGAGAAATATGTACTTGTGTGACTTATATAAGTAATAAGGAATTACACTAAAAAGTTATGAAGCTCTCCTTCTATATGTGTATTTATTGAAGATAGAATACACCAAGCACATATATTTTTAGAACAAAACAATGAGGATGCTAAAAATTAATCTACTAGTTTTTACCTTCAATATTTGCTTCCTAGCTACGTTTGTTCATGGATCAAATGAAATTAGAAAGGTATGTCCATATTGTTTGTAAATATTGCTTCTTATATATACAACATTTCTTTTTCTTGGTTTTTTGTTTTTTGTTTTGGTTTTTGTTTTGTTTTGTTTTTTTGTTTTTGTTTTTGTGAATACTAATATGGTTTGTTGACAAAGTGGAATAATTGGATTATGATGAATTACAGTCCTATATTGTGTACATGGGAGAATTTCAGGAGGGAGCTCAGACCCATTCAATCATTCAAAGCCACAATGACTTGCTTTTATCAGCAATTGGAGAGTAATTACCTGCCTCTAATTCCCTACCAATAGTTTTTATTTGCAATGCTACACACTATTAGAAATATTCCTACCATATGGGGCTCAACAGTACTAGAGCCAACTTCTATTATCAGTTACGGTCTTCAGTACTGGTTGTGCCCATAAACTTTTTTTTTTTTTTTAATTACAAGTCCTGATTACAACTTCTAATAATGTCACAACTTCCTCATTTACCCTGTATATATATATGTGTATATGTATATGTATATTTTTACAGTCACAAATTAGCGAGGGAGTCCAAAATTTATAGTTATGGAAAGAGCTTCAATGGGTTTGCAGCCAAGTTGTTGCCACAAGAAGTGAAAAGACTATCTGGTATAAAGAAATTAAATAAATAACGTTGCATATAAAGTACATGTCAGAGTATTTTAGACATGTATACCTGAAAATTACGATCTTAAAACATTGGCGACATTGAATGAATTATTGCAGATGAACGTGGTGTTATATCTGTGTTTCCTAGCACACGGCGAAAACTTCATACGACAAGGTCATGGGATTTCCTAGGAATGTCAGAAACGACAACGAAAAGGAACCCAAGTGCTGAAAGCGACATCATAGTGGGTGTGTTGGATTCAGGTAGGTGGATAAAAATTCGCGAATTTGTGATTATTAATTCTGATATATGTAGGTATATAGAATGTTGTTACGGTCTATGACGTAACGTACAGATGTAAAAAAAAAGGTAAATGATAATCATTGAAATGTAATATTGACGTTGTTTTTATGTAAAATAAAAGTCATATAACATTTATGAGACATTTAAGAACATAGTTGAAACTACAGGTTATAACTAAACATATTAGAACATGTGAGAAAAAAACATTATAGAAAGTTAGTTGGAAAAACAATTTGTTATTCGAACGGTGTTTCCAAATACGGGCCTCTAACTGTGTTACACCTCTTTAACATCTATCTTACGTTCAATAATTATTTTATTATTGGATGAAGCGTCTATCCGTGTATGTGTGTATATATAACTTTCATGCATACCCAAAATGAAAAATGCGTCACATTTAATATGTGAATCATGTGTGCAGGAATTTGGATGGGTTGTCCAAGTTTTAGTGATGTAGGCTATGCGCCTCCCCCAGCTAAATGGAAAGGCAAATGTGTAAAAGGGGCCAACTTCACCGGCTGCAATAAGTAACTCTTTTCTTGATCTCTTTTTGCTGAAACTTTAATTCTTTGTAACAATTTGAAGCAAAAAAGAAACCAAGACAAAAAAGACTTCTTTAGAAAAGTATGTCCTTCATTTTATAAAACATAAAAGATAAAAGCACTAATTGTTAGGGAGGAAATGTACTTTTGCACTACCAATGAGAACTATTGTTTAGATTAATTTTTCAATAGTTTGATCTATGATTTTGTGTAATTTTGTATTGCAAGTTGTAAACTTTTAACATAGACATGTTTAGACCAGACTATTAAAAAATTAGTTTAATGGCTAAGTGCAAAAATATAGCTCCTACCGTATTTGCAAGTATAAAATCTTAGGTTGTTTGGACAAATAATTAGAATCAACAATTTTGATTTGAAAACTATAACATATGAGAGTTTTAGACTATAGCTTTTTACTATAACATGTGAGAGCTTTATATTATTCATAATTATAATTGATAGTTAGAACTGCTCTTTCAAATTGCCATAATGCAATAGTCATCTGATACATAGCCTAATTTTCATTCACTCTATTATCTATACTCCACACAGTTTTATTTCTTCAAAAAAATTTGTAATTAAAAAAAAAATCACAAAAACCTTCTTGAGATCAGGTAGAATTTATTGTTCAACCTTACATTTTTGGAATTAACGTGCCAAAGTAACTTCTCAATTGTAAATTCCTTAGAAATTTCACTTTGATGTGAGATTCAAAAATTATATATGATAATTGCTTCCAAAGGTTAAAATAGGCGTATGAGGAACCGAATTTGTTACCACAAATTTGCCATGCTTAGATTTTCAGGAAATTAACCTAATTTTTAAAAAACGTATGATTGACATCAATTATTTTTCTAATTTTCTTAAAAAATAAATGAAACATGAGTACTTTCGTTTCCAATTCTCCTTTCCATATGTTTTTGACGAGGACGGTTGCTATAGATGCTCTTAAAAAAAACAAAAAACAAAACCCGAAGATAAAAAGAAAACAAAAAAAAATCTAAAAATCTTTTTCATCCTCATAGGTTAAAATCCTATTATTCATAAACTGTAAGTCTTAATCTTTTTAGAGTAGGATTTATTATTTTGTTAATAGCTAAGTTGTAGGGTTAAGTAAAATTGTCCATAGAAATCTGCTTCAAAAAATATGGACCAAAGGTCAGTAACCATTCATAGAAAAAAAAAAGTCACACTCTTAAATCTGAAAGACCAAGTTGATTAATTAACTAATTAATTATGGATTAGACCTCAATATGGGCATATTATATTATATTTTCAGCAAGGTGATTGGAGCCAAATACTACAACCTAGACAACGCAGCTGGGGAGGAAAAGCCAAGTCCTGTGGACAACGAGGGCCACGGCAGCCACACTGCCTCCACCATAGCCGGCGTGGCCGTTCAGGACGCCAGTCTCTATGGCATTGCCAAGGGGACGGCCCGCGGAGGCGTGCCGTCGTCGCGCATTGCCGTCTACAAGGTGTGCTGGACCGTCTTCTGCACCGATGTCGACATCTTAGCCGCCTTCGACGATGCCATTGACGACGGCGTCGACATCATATCCCTATCCATCGGCGGAGCCACCAGGGACTATTTCAGCGACCCGATCGCCATCGGATCCTTCCATGCTATGAGGAAAGGGATTCTGACGTCGTGCTCCGCTGGGAATGACGGGCCTTATTTGTCGACGGTGCAGAATGTGGCTCCGTGGGTACTCACCGTCGCCGCTACCGGCATTGATAGGCAGTTCAAGACTGTTGTCAAGCTTGGCAATGGAAAGAGAGTCCCTGTATGTCTTTCTGTTCTTCTCTCTCCCTCTCTAAAACTAAAACTAATATATGGCAAATTAAGAGAAACGCAATTATTATTATCATTATTATTATTATTATTATTATTATTATTATACGAACATTTGGAACCACAGTTTATTTAACCGTTGTCTTTTGCAAGAAAAAAAATTAGCATCCTCATCTGTGGTGGAGACACCATTAAATGAGTGAGGGCATGCCTCACTTAAATTTTTTTAAAAAATGATTTTTACTCTTCATGTTTTTATAAAATTTCAATTGTGTTTTTTTTACTGTATAAGTAAAATTATAATTGTAATTAAAAGTGAATAATTAATATACATATATATATATGTAACATCTCTATTCATTTATAAGTGCTTCCACTAAAAAAAAAAATTCCTGATTTTGCCCAAAGACAAAAATGTCAATGTCATCTAAGTTTTGATTTACGGATATTATCATGGATATTGTTGATGTCGGTGGATATTCAGAGGAAAAAAAGAATATCTTGAGAAAAATCTTATATATATTTTTTTACAACTTTGCACAATCTTTAAAATAATCAATATTACTTAATTTGAACCAAATTAATAACATACAAATTTTGGTCTAATATGAGAGCTATATTGTTTAGTAAAAAAGTATACTATCATTGTTACGATTCTAATATTATTACCAATGAGGTTTAATAATATAATACAGTACATAAATAACTACCGCCAAACATAATAAAGTACATACAAATTCAAGTATTTTCAAAAACAAAAGGAGTTTCTAGTTGGTTGGAAAGCATTATGCAGGTTCTAATATTGATCTAAACAATCACTTATCAGGATATTATCCTTAAATAATGCTAGAGGTAATTGTTATTGTATCATATGTATGTTTCTTGATATTTTCCTATTGTTAACCTATAAATTAGATATTATTGATATTGTTAACCCAATTCAAAAATTATAAAGAATATTATATTTATAAGAACTTTGGTTAGTTCCTAAGCTCATGAGTCAAAACTCGAGGTAATAAAATCCTCATCAGTTTGACTAATTTAAGTTGTATTATGTTTTATGTGCTCTATGAAAAACAATGATTGGAAATAGTAGACAAATATAGTAAAAATACAGTACACGCATCTATATGTAAGATGACATAGGGTTTTGCATAAAAGTCATAAACTATTCATTTTGAAAGTAAAAATTATTTAAAGACTAAATAAGTTAAAATAAGTACTTTTTTTTTTAGATTAAAAATATTAGTCACATTTTATTGGAAAAAAGTCCTACAAAATTGGTTTGTGTGCAAAAAAAAAAATTCCTGGAATTTTTGTATATTTTGTGAAAATTTTCAGAAATATCTTAGATTTTCATGGATATTCACCAATATTATTGATATTTGTGGATATTTTATAGACATCTTGAAAGAAAATTCCTCCTTACTATATTTATGTCAAGACTTCAAAATATAAATATTGTCATGAAGTTAGCAACATGATAATATTTTTATCCTTAGTTCTGCCACAAACAATGATGTGATATGGCTAATGTAATAACTTACAATGAGGTGAGGTGAGGTGAGTTAGCTAATGTTTTATGACAATGTGAATGTAATATGTATGTGATCATCAATAATCAGGGCATTTGAAAACTCACTTCTGATAAATTGTTTGAATTAAAAATTATAGCAATTTAAATTTTATGAAAGAAAATAGTATAATAAAATTAATTTAAACCACTGACTCCTTAACACTCGAAGTTTTACTAATAATGTTTTTCTCTAGCTTGAGACTCCACAACAATAATGCTTTCTATGATATCTCTGGTGTGCTTAATTTGTTATATTTTAAGACTATATATCATTGAATTGATTTGTCAATGGCAAATTTTGCATTTAAGTGTAAAAAAGCATTCTTTAATGTAATCTCATTTTTAATGCTAAATTTACATATTGATTGGTAGATTGAATTTTTTTTTTTGCTTTGATAATTACTTTATTCTTACTTTTTAATTATTTTAATATTAAAAGTTTACTTTTACAAGTTTCAAGATTTGAAATTATGAAAAAAAAAAACATATCGAATAGCATTATGTATTGAAACATAAATAAAATAACATTAAATATGTTATTTTTACACTTTTTAATAGAAAATATAATATTTGTGTTGATATTGACATTTACATTAAAGATCGATTAATATATCTTTTGTACGCAGGGAATAGCAATTAATACCTTCTCTACGAAGAAACAAATGTATCCTCTCACGGATGGACCTCGTGCAGCCAATAGGACATCGGGATTCTTTGGAAACACCAGGTGTGTGTATATATCCTCATTTAAAAACGTAAGTTAAACTATAATTTGTAGTTATAATCAACTTTTGGTTTAAATTTTACAAAAAATAATATTACAGCAATTTTTGTTAGAATTACAAAATATTATTCCAACAGTTCCCAAACGAGCTATTAAAACCTACGTGGATCAAAATTATCAACATACCATAGAGCAGTTTATACATACAACTTTTTCTTTTTTTTGGAATTGGTCCTTGTATAAGTAGTTTATTATGATCAAATTAGTTTAATTTCAAATGTTTTTGTAGTGCTTGTGATTTTGGGACTCTAAGCAAGGATAAGGTCAAGGGAAAGATAGTGTTCTGTAAAGGGAATAGCGGCCAGGATTTCATCATTGAAGAGTTAGGTGGGGCCGGAACAATCATGACCCTTGATTCACTTGAAGACACAGCCCTCACCCCTCTTATTCCTGCGACCTTTGCCCTTCCGAAGGATGGCAGAAAGATTGCTCTCTATATTAACTCCACCAAGTATGAATTTTAATCACTTGCATAATTTCGTTAGACTTTTTTCATATGTAGATTATGTTAACCTTTGTCTAAGACTATTTTGTCATGCAAATGTTAGTCGTAATGATATATTTGACATCCAAATATAAAAATGACGTATTTGATATAATATTTTTATTTATACTTCAATTCGATGCATAATACTATTTTATGTTATATTTATTTTTGTCATAATACTTAAGTTTGAAAATCTTAAAAAGTAAACTTTTAATGTTAAAATAACTAAAAAATGCTAGCATATTAATGATAAAATGAAAAAGTAAGTATGTCAACCAATAACAATCAAATCAATTAGATATCAAAATTTGACATATTTTATACATGGTACTAAAAGGATGTTTGGCATAATGATGAGAACCATTGGTTAGAACTATTTTTACTGTAGTACGTAAGAGCTTTACACTGTAGTAACTTTTTTCTTTTTACTGTAGCATGTGAGAATTTTACACTGTTTATAACTGAGATAGTGGTTAAAACCACCCTTGTCAAACAACATATAAATTTACTATCAAGTACAGCGTATGCGAAAATTAACACTAAGAATAACACCGTGTATAAGAGTGATTTTCTTATTCAAATGTTAAATCTGACATTGACACATTAATTTGACATTGTTTTTTTAGGTGTTCTACTACCCTCTCATTAAAAACCATGTTAAATTACAGGAATCCCATGGCTGTCATATATAAGACAAGGACCGTCACCATTGAAGCCCCATTTGTTGCTTCCTTTTCATCGAGAGGACCTCAGCTAATCAGCCCCAACATTCTAAAGGTACAAAAAAAAAATAAATATTTAATCTTCTCTCTCTCCCTCTCTCACTTTGTTTGGTATGAGAGATGGGAAGTAGAAAGAATGGAAAGAGTTATAGGGATAGGGAGGATTTATTTAGTAGGATGAAGAAAGGGTTGAAAGAATATATGATAGTTATTTATGAAATTACTATATAGTATATTTATATTTTTTTAATAATTTATTTAGAGAGTGAAATAGTCTTTTTAAAACATAGTATCAAGGGATGCTTAGATCCTTTCATTAGTGGAAGAATCTAATTTGGTAGGCTAGGGGGAGAGCACATCCTTGAGCTCTCGTCTCTCTCTAACCAAACAAAAAATTTAACTTCTTATTCTGATTCTTTTTCTCTGGTACCCTTCTCCCTCCTACTAAACATAGTGTAAGCTAGTAGTACTAATTAGTTTAATCCTTTAATCCTCTCTGCCTCTAAGTTAGTACTAATTAGTTTTCCATGGACAGCCCGATATTGCTGCACCAGGGATAGGCATCTTGGCCGGTTACTCACAGCAGACGACCCTAACTGGTGACCCATCAGACGACCGAAGAGCTGTCTTCAACATAATATCAGGAACATCCATGGCTTGCCCGCATGTTTCTGCTGCTGCAGCCTATATCAAGTCCTTCCACCCTGACTGGTCTCCTGCTGCTATCAAGTCTGCCCTCATGACCACAGGTTAGCTAGACTCCTAAAACCAAAAATCAAATTTGTCCAAATATTCTCATTTTTGTCCTCAAAACATTTTCATAGTTTGAATTAATTGCATTGATGCAACCTGAATTAGTTAAGATTTGACAACTTAAACCGCAAACTTTTAGTCTTGACAAATAGAATCATAAATTTTAAAATTTGTTACAATTATGATTCAGTAGCTGACAAATGTCAAATAATAAATAGATATGCCTATGAATTTTTTTCTTTTCTTTTTTTTTTGTTACAAACGCACCTAAAATTTTTTATTGGTTGGCAAGTCAGACCTAAAGTTCTTAAATTTTAAAAATTTGTTGCAACTTTGTTCAATAGCCAGTTAATTAATGGATAGAAATTGCCGAAGTTTTTAAATGAATGCAACTCAAACCTTCTGTTGGTCAACAAGTTGAAACCAGAAGTTATTAAATTTTAGCATTCCAAACTCTAATCGTTGTCTGTTAATTAAAATCTTGAACTGCATTGTCAAAAAATGTAAAAGTTTACGTCCTAGATACCAAAATTATAAATTTGAAATACAACATGCAATAAATTCAAGGTGGATGAGTGCAATTTAGTTTTGTAGTTCTGATTTAGCCAACCATTGATGTAGCAATGCCGATGAAGATCAAGGACGCGACGGCAGAGCTAGGCTCTGGAGCAGGACAGATAGACCCACTGAGGGCACTTGATCCTGGCCTCGTCTATGACTTGACCTTGGGTTCCTATATCCGCTTCTTGTGCAAAGAAGGCTACAACAGCACCAACATTGCCCTCCTTGTTGGCAAGAAGAGTTTCAACTGCACCAACTTTCAGCCAGCACAAGGCGCAGACGGCCTCAACTACCCCACCATGCATATCCAGCTCAAAAACCCCAACTCTACCATCTCGGCAGTCTTCCACCGGACGGTGACTCATGTCGGATACCGGAGTTCAGTGTACAAGGCGACTGTGGTCTCGCCAAAGGGTCTTTCCGTGAACGTTTATCCGAGTGTTTTGAACTTCGATCACCAGCGCCAGAAACGCACTTTCAAGGTTGCGGTGAAGGGTGGTGCAATGCCGAATGGGACGAGAATCCTATCTGCTTTAGTTGAGTGGCATGATTCTCATGACCATAGTGTTAGGAGCTATATCCTTTTGTACAAGGGTGGACTTATGTATTGACCTGGTTTTTCCTTTGTCTGTAGGAGTGATTCTGAGCAGAACATCAATGAACTAATTTATAATTTTTTCTCCCCAGTAAATCAAGATTTAGTGAATGGGGTTCGGGTAAAATAACTGAAGCCAAAGTAATTATCATCTACATTGTGGAAAAAAAAAAAAAAAAAAAAGAGCATTTACAGGCCAGAAAGAAAAACATGTGGAGAAATTATAGGTTCTTACTCAAAGATTTCTTTTACTGCCTTTTTCTAACTCATAACCTACAATTAGAGAACTAGTTTGTGGACAAAGAGCTAATTTGCCGCCAAAATTTGCAGGAGAAGCCACTTATTACTTAATACATTCTCTGAGAATTTGCCCCAAAAAAAACATCTGGGATATCCGTATTTCTAGTTGCCTATAATAACATATGAGAAAATAAGGAAGCCTTGAAGATGTACACAAAGTTACAAGTTTGTACCTCACTTGTTACTTTATGTACTCTATTTAGTTCAATGAGCAGAGAATACTACACTTGAGACACAAAACTAGTGGTCTCGGAGCTCAACAGTGCATCCGACACTGAAGGCCGTGGAGGTTTTTGAGCCTTGTGAGTTCTTTCCTCCTCTTTCTAGCCTCGGCTGCAGCAATTGCCTCTGCTGATTTCTTACAAGAGTAGATGATTGGTTCATGATATTTTTCCTGCAGAGCCGTAGATGACGGTGCATGACAAACTTCTGCGGATGTCTTGATATGGGGAGTGGAATCTAAAGGAACCCCACTCTCATGCTTTGTGGTTGATCCAGCCACCACGGGTTTTATCGGTCGTGAAGTGACAAGCACATCTTCGGAAATACTCCCCTTAAGGTGAGACACCGTGCGTTGATCTCCTCCATCTTGAGCAACCTCTTCCGGGTATTCATTGAGATCATTGGTAGTTCTTGCTTCCAATGAACCAGAAGGTTCTGTTTTCACTTTGATACGCATTAAGGAGTGCTGGTTCTCCTGGTGGGGTGTGGTTCTTGTGGATGTAGGGCTGTATTGGTTATTGGCAGAAATCTCATCTTGTTCGTTTTTCTGAAAATTTGACGACTGAGATTGGAGTGAGGTCCCAGGATCGGGATGAGGAAAAAACCAAGGACATGGAAAAATATAAAAAGGACTTCTTAGTCCATTAGTATTCATGAGATTCTCTTGTTCACAAGAGTCACGCCTTCCCTCGGCTGGAAAAGGAATGTTTGATGGCATAACAATTGCATTTTGCAGTATATGAGATGCTTGGACAGAATTTGGAGATTGAGCCATTGGAGGCCAAAAAACTGGTGTAAAAGGCAGATTATTATACAAAAACAAAGGTGAGGCTGAAGATGGAGTTATCGGAATGCAGGCAGGCTTTTGAGCACTAGGAATTTCCTCCACGTTTTGTGGTTTCCAACATCCGGTACTCTTTCAACGCCATTTCCATTTCCTTTTCCATAGAAATGCCACAAAACATGAACAATGTTTGTTAGTTTACCAGCTCTCCCAAAGCTTAAGCTATTAAGAGGTAGCCCACCAACAAGAATTTTATATTCTACCAGTGTTAACACCGTGGTGTTTAATAAGTTCGATAATTTAAGCTAGAAAGGAGAAAATAACCGGTCATAGTCATAGATATTAGAATGCGAAGAAATTGTTGAGACGGCTTCCAAACAACACTATAGAAACTGCTGTGTGCAGGTATGTGCTTTGGAGAGAGGGGACAAGATAGAAGAGGAGCTTCAAAGGATGAGACTGCAGATTATTGCCTACCCTCTTTAAGCCTTCATTCTCTAATGCTAAATCAGTAGCTTTTTTAGTTAACTCTTCACAAAGAGCCTGTAAATTACAACCATGAAGCAATCTGAATAAGAACAATGCCGTGCGTTTTAAAAATAAAGGAAATACTAGGGATAAAGGGAAAACTGTAAGTGTAAGCACGTCATGAATACAATATCCCTTTGTACATATGCGATATAGAAATGGCGAAAACATTTCATAGGACAGAGAATCTTTCATCATATAAGCTGGTAATGCATTATCTGTTGAAGCACATACACAATAGTTTCAACTACCAGTGGGGAAAATATGTAAAAATGCATAGACACCTTCATGTCACCCATGTGATTGACTATGGAATAAAGAAATTCCAGCTTCACGTGCTTACATCTTCCATATGATAACATCTTTAGATACTAGAATCTATATAACCTAACAAGAAAAGCATAAAATTATAAGTTATGCCTATATTGGTTATATCCGTTCTACAAAGATAAAACCTAGAGAGAGAGAGAGGAAGACTTTGAAACAAGTCACAGTCTTCCCTGCTTTGAGTACGTCGAGCTAAAACCCCAGAGATGCAACTACAGCATATATCGCACATACCTGCCTCCGGCGAATTGTTTGCCTAGCAGATTCTCTGTTAGCTAAAATTCTACGAATTCTCCGTGCTTCCTTTTCGTCCTACAAAGGAAGAAAACAAGGGTTT
>CAMOHE010056087.1:21555-36484 GCA_946598075.1 Artocarpus hirsutus | reverse complement strand
AAAAAAAAAAAAAAAAAAAGAAGCTAAGAATGGTGCCGAGTACAAGGTGGGTTCTAAAGTTGCGATATTTGCTTTTCATCTAAAGTTGCTTTTATTTATATTTATCTACAAGTCGAAAAACATGTGCGTATTAAGCATGTTAACAAAAAAAAAAAAGTAAAAAAAAAAATTTGAGGATAAAATAAATATGTACGAAAATAAGACAAGAATGAGAAAATACATATATGTATGAAAAAAGTAGAAGAATAGGAAAGCAAATGGGAGAAAATAGAAAGAAAGAAAAAATCCTAAAAAAAAATATGTATTGTCATTTTTAATAACATGGGGGGAGCATGTGAGAAATCCTTTTTCATTCTATATATGTGTATAAATACATATTCATAAATATATGTATGTATGTATGTATGTATAGTTGAAAAGCATGCACTCTGGGAGCGAGTATTAAGCATTTTAACCAAAAAAAAGGTTAAAAAAAATTAAGAAGGAAAAAATAAATGTGTATAAAAAAGGACAAGAATGAGAAAAAACAAAGAAAATTAGCCATAATGAGCATATCCATAACACGCATAAAAGGAAGGCAAGTGACCTGGCAGGCCATTATGCCCACGTCAACGTGGTGCCCTACCTTAATCATCCAAGCGATCTTGCTTCAGCCAAATGGATTGGGTGCTTGGGTAGTAAGTGCCTCCTCCAGTACATAGTGAAGCCTCGTGGTCCCACCACTTTCTATACTCCTATGATGGCACAATTGTTGGAAAAAAAATACGAAGCGAAATTTTAAAATCTCTATATCAGAGTATTTTTTAAAACACAAGTTTGACTTGTTATATGCATAAATTAACCAGATCTTACTAACCTTTTGTGTGCTGAAAAGCTCTTGCAATTAATGAAGAGAAGTAATGTTCCAAAAGGATCTCAACCAACTAGCCTTCTTTACTATTCTCTATCCACGATTAGAGTGAGTATGGGCTCACGTCGTTCAGCTTTTTCACCAAGTGATTCTCCTTCCAACTAATTGAGAGAACCCAAAGCTAGTGTTTGTAATTAGGGCCGACAATTTTGGACACACACGATGACTCGATACGAAAACGACACGAGATAAACGGGTTTGGACCGCATGTTTATTAATTGTACCATAAATGGGTTAGCATGAATAACATGATAATAAACGTGCTAGATTCGTACTAACACGCTAAACACGCCTTAACACGTTTAATTAAACAGGCCGTAAGTGTGTTGACACGGTACGACACGACCCGCAATTTATAACATATTTAAACTTAAAAATAAAAATATTTAAAATATTTATAGTAGGTTAGTATTAATTAGATATTGTGTTTTTGTTAATTTTTTTTATTGGATTTTTAAAAAAAAAATTAATTTTTTTTTATTTTTTTGAATTTTTTTAAATTTTTAGTTAATTGGGTCATAAACGTGTCATATGCGTGTTGTTATCGTGTCAACCCATCACAGCACGTTTAATAATTGTGTTGTGCCGTGTTACGCATGTCATAGGCATGTTGTATTTATGTTTGCATTTTTAACATGTTTATTAATGGTACCGTGTTCGTGTTTAGGCTAAACGTGTCGTGCTATAAACGCACTAACACAAACACGGCACAAACACGATTATTGCCACCTCTATTTGTGATTTGTGAATAAGAGCTCTTAAGGAGTTTTAGAATCTTACCCGTAGAGTTTCACTCTTAATCTCTCAACTGATCTAAATAATAAAGAGACTCACTCCCATTTTTATAGAGGTTGGGCCTAGGAGTCAGTCCTTATTAGATAAGGCTTCAAAAATTTGAATGAGATTCAATATCTGATAAAATCAGTTGAAAACATGTGATCTTTTTATCGTGCGGTCGACATGCCGATTTGTCTAACCGGCATGCCAAACTTGCCCTATCGGTAGGTCAGACCTAAGGATCGGTATGCCAAACTTGCCATAAAAATCCCAGCGAATCTTTTATTCTCCACAGAGATTCTATAGGATAAAGTCTTAGTTTTAATTCAAATTGTCCAATAGAGAAGTTATCTAATTAAAACAACTTTATCTAGATAATTTCTAGGAAAATAAATGAATTCCTGATAATTCAACAAGTTTATATTGAATTAATTCAAAATTAATCCAACTGATAAAAAGACATGAATTATCTTATCCTGATAATTCAACAAGTATATCTTGAATTAATTTTATCACAAAATTAATTCAACTGATAAACAAACATGAATTATCTGATTTTACCGAATTTTAACCAATCTGATAAATTTGACATAAGTCACCAATTATTGAAAAAACACACTGTATCGTTACAGGATTTTTATGAGCTAGCAAAGGGGACCTGATGGACCTATATAATTCAAGTTTCGGGTAATTATGAAACCCAATATCCTAGATATACATTTCGTAATTATCAACTCTAACGCTACTGCACTAAAAGCTTAGAGTTACACTTTCGAACTATATAGAATTACAAAGCCCGTTTAGCTAAGTCTCAATGACATATCATAGTATATTGTACCCCTATAAGATTATCCATAATCAGCTTAAGGACAAGTTCTGTCTTACCTTTCCAATTATTTTTATCCTACATTTTTTTATCTCACCATCGAAAAACTTACCATCCAAAGACAGTATACCATTCGATTACACCTACGTATCTAAATGGTTGAACGCTCTAGTTTTTCAATAACAAGATAACACATATAAGGGGATATCACTACTCCTAAAGAGGAGCTATGGATTTCATAGTTATGAATAATAGGTCTACACTATCAAGAGTCATGCCTCAAACGTATCGACATATGTACCACTATTAAAATATGGATGTCACCCTTTGGTACAAAAAAAGACATAAGTCAAGACAACGGGCCCATAATTCATCTCAGGATTAAAATACAATATAAATAATTGTCTAAAGTGAATTGATTTACTGAGACAGAATTATTGATCCAAATCAATTCACTTTATGTCCCGATCTAACGCATTATCACCTATGACAATGTGCCAATGTTTCTATTCGCTGAGTCCACCTTTGATGGTCAAGACAAACCATCTCCCAATAGGGATATAGATAACATAATAATCTTTGCATGAATAAAGTGCCCAACTCTATTCCCTTGATTGCGGATCTTATGATTTAGATTGTCACTTTAAGAATCGCGTCTTCCGTATAATTTATCCATCATATGCCTAATTCTTAAATGTTTAGAACGATAGTCTCATACTTTTGTTTGCTTAACATACATTTAACAAATATAGACATAAAGAGGACTAAATTTGGTATATAAATAATTAAAAAAATTCTTTATTGATAAAAATGTCTCTAAAAACATATTACATTTTTATTCTTTTGGGCATATACGTCTAACAGCGAACCCGTATGGTTGAAACACGTGATCTTACTCTTGCTCGTGAATCTCCTCTAGACACGTGGGAAGCAAATTGAATTTAGTAAATGATACGCTGGCACATGGCAAAACATTAGGGAAAAAAAACATTTTGTTGTCTTTTTATATGGTAGCAGCATTTGAAACTCGTTCTTTCTTAACATTTTTATTCGGCATTTCATCAAAAAGGCATTATGCCTTGCCTTGCCATGCTTTAGTGTACCTAGTGATCAATCCCTACATAATTTATGATTCAAAAGAGGAAAATTCCCACATTATTTAATAAGCTACTTGGTAAAGATTTAAAAACATATATATGATTAATTATACTAACTTCCCTTGTGTTTTTCCTAAATAACAAAGACACCCATTTAACCAAAACTAATTACATTGGAACCCTTGAACTTGTCTCTATTAATTTCAAATGTAAAATGATTAAAATATTGTATTCCATATTAGCCATTGATCTAATAACATCAAATTCTTATCCATCCATCTCATTTATAATTGAATAAAAAAACCCTAACTTTATTTCCCCCACCAACCCCTCACCCTAGCCTAGCCACTGCACTTGGGCCCCTTCCCTTGCCTAGCTCGACCCCTTCTTTCCCCCAGCCTCCTGCGCCGTTCAACTCCCTAAAGCCATTGCGGCCCTCTCCTCGAAATGACATATTACCTCACCCTTTTGCCTTGAGATTCTTCCATCGAATAAACCATTCTGTCGTGCCTTTATCCTTCATGCACCGCACCCTTGCCCCAATGACCTTGCCTTTGCGGTCCTTGTCCTTTTTCCTATGCTTTTAACATCCGCCGTCATAGCCAACCCCTCTCTGTCGCCCTTTAACCAACGTTACCCACCCACCTTGTCTATCTAAGGCACTTCATCACACCCATCTAGTGCCTTTTCCATCGCCTTCTGACTCTATCACGACCTTGCTCCCTATGCTTCCCACCTTCAACATCCCCCACCCTAGATCGAGAGAGATAGAGAGGGAGAAACTGAGTGAGAAAGATAGGGTTTTTTTTATTATTATTTTTTAATTTTTTCTCAAAAATATCTGATTTTTTTTTGTATAATTTTGTTACAATTTTTGAACTTTCATAAATAATAAAGTATTTAGATAATAATTAACTATTTTAGTAGGATTTAGCTAGTCTTAAAATACTCAAAAATAACAATTTATAAAAAAAATCATGTTTTTGTTTTAATTAACCTAATTGCTTAAAACATTTTTTGATGGCTAGAGGGGTAATTTTGCATTTCAAACGAAAGTAATAGTCAATTAATAGTCAACTCTCATGGTCAGTTAACAAAAGGGGTTTTTCTGTAATCTTTTTGAAAAGTCAGGGGGTGTCAGTATGATTAATTTTGGTTCAGGGTGTTGGGTTTTGTTGGATTTTGTGATTCAAATAAGCAACAAAAAATCAAAATTAATTCCCACAAAACCCTCGTAAGATCAATGCAATTCAATTAGATTGATAATAAAGTCATAGAATCTTACCAGGATGACAAAAGGGTCAAGATTTCTATAAAGAAGAGAGCGGGTTTACTCCGATGACACCCTAACTTGAGCTTTTTATATTCGGGATCAGATTCAGATGTTGTTACTTAAAGCAACGCCCTCTGCAAGTATCCACACGAATAAACTCTCTCAAAAAACTGAATTGGTATGTTAGCACCCTCTCCTTGCGTTAAATCAGTCCCTTTAATTTTTAGGATTTTAATGTTTTCACCTTTTTGAATAAGAGAACGCCTTTTTTCATCTTAATTTGGCTAAAAACCCTAAAACAGATATTTATATATTGACTTCGAGAAAGAGTCAGATTTTAACTAGGGTAAACTGTAATTCAAATATGATTCATAGAATCTAGACAATGTTAGATTTAATTAACCTAGACATATCTAGTATATATAATCTAGACATTATCAGGTTCATTGAACCTAGACACAATAAACCCAAAATTCTTTTTTAGTCTGTTCTAAGTGTGCGACCCTATAGGTTCACATAACATTGATAGTGGGCTTGAATTCTATTTCTGGCCCACAAATCATAAGCAACCTCTAGCAAGACATTATGATTACCCAAGTTATGCGAATGCCAATTCGACATAACTTAATCCACAATGAGTATTAAAGTCCTTTTGTCACTAGATACCTTGATTGAACATAAGGCATGGTTTATGTCATCCTTATACTATTCAATCATATTATTTCTCCATCTTAAGTAGACTGATATTGATAACCTTTATCAATTCATTCCAGTATGGCCAAACAATTTTCTTCAATCTAACTTATTGAGAGGCCCATAGATATCTTTCTTATAATAAATGAGGGACAAATCCCTTCTTAATCACTCACATTCCTCACATGATTCACTCTATATCCAAGAACAATCCATTCCATCATCCTGTTAAAGATAATACTAGAATGTGTCAAAATATAGAACTTGTTATGTAGGAAACAATGGTGATTTTAGGTCAGAGAACTAGGATAATACTATTGTGATGAGAATCACTTATGACAATTATTCATACAGCATTCTCATAGCGGGTCGATCTAATACATCATTTCTCAAATATGTATCTATGAGTTGACTTAGTATCTCATACACATGATTAGTGAAATATAATCATCAGTCAACTTTGTACTAGTCTTCATTCATTATTATCCCAATAATAATTGCCGACTAGGGATTATTTAGAATAGAATTTAATTTTAACCTAAGAGTTTTATTATCAAGTCACATACTTGATAACCTTAGGTAGAATTAATTATTCATGAAATTAGAATAAAAAACAATAATAAAAATGCCTCTTTATTAATAAAATGCAAATGTAATAAAGTCAATATGTGGTCATTACGTAATTGGGCTAGGGCACATAACTAACACATGGGATGTTACTATAATTTAGATAAAACACAGAGAATGTTAGTATAATTCATTGTTATATGTATATAATGAGTAGACTTAGAATTTTATTTTATGTCAATGGTAATATCATCATTTTATCTAAGCTCCACAAATTCATATTTTCTTTTAAAAAAAATTGGTGGGCACATACCTTGTAATTTCTTTCATAACATTTTAAATTTTTGCATTCTTAATTGGTTATTTAACTTAAGACTCAGGTTTTTTAAAAGTAAGCCTCCACAACACTAATCTCAGTTGAGAAGTGAGGGCAGTTTAGTTAGTTGTAAGTCTCTCCACCTCAACCACACTTGGCCCCACTTAAAAGTATGTGGCATTCCCCCTCTCCTTTTATATATATATATATATATATATATATAACACTAATCTCATTTTTGGGACGTGACTAGGGCCATGATAGATCTATAATTGTCATGTAATTACTATAATAAGAATTAAATTCAATTACAATTAACTCAATTATACATTTATTGAAAGCTTCGTAAATTGAAGATACAATGTCATGAATAGTGGCAAACATTTTTTTTATAGATACAAAAGCTATAACTTTATTAAGAAGGATTATTAATTTAGTACTTAAATAAATAAAAATCTTAAACACATTTGATATCTGATATTAAATACTCTTTAAAAGGTATTTAGTGTGGAATAATCTTAAGGATAGACATCAATCTTCCCGATTCTCAAGTTTGATACAAGAGCTATAATTTTTATATTTGTAGGAAAGTAAATTCCTTAAGATTCAATTTAACTAATTTTGGGTAATCTGAATTCTCCCAACAATGTGATATTCAAATTTCTTTAGAAATCTCACCGACATACTCACCACCGTTACCACATACCACACTCTACCCAATGAACCCGTTCCTAGCCATTGGTTGTCATCCATCGTTGCCCAGGGTATATTATCGTTGGAGTTATCGGAGTTCTACAATGTCACTTGTTGCCAGAGCTCTATGAAGCCATCGCCCTTTCTGCCCCCCTACGTGTCCCTGAGCACATCCCTGGAGCATTGCAACACAGTTCGTCGTCGGAGCTATATGAAGAAATTGCCCTTTTCGCCTCTGACAATCCCTACCCTCGTCATTGGAGTTCAGCAGCATTACCCCTCTTCGACAGCTCCGTGCCTTCACAAAAGTGAAGCCATATGATCCTCGCACCATTCTATAAAGCCAAGATTCGTGACTAGATCATATCTAGTTTAGGCTCGGAAGAGGAAAGAGATATCGAGAGGGATCAGAGAGATCGATACTGGTGAGAGAGGATCTGGTTATTTTTGTTACTTTTTTCAGTTCTTATTTTATCTGATTGTTTTTATTTTCTAACTTTTTTTTATCTAAAACATTATTTTTTTTTCTATAATTGCAATTTTTATCTAAAACCTTATTTTTTTTCCTTTTTGTATTTTTAACTTTCATTTATAAGATTTTTTTTAATTTTTAATGAATTCTTTATCAATTTATGTTTGTCAATATTTTTTTCATAATATCTTGAAAAAAATTTAAAATAATAATTACATATCTAATAAGATTTAATTAGTCTTAAAATGATTAAAACTATTAATTTTATAAAAAATATGTACATAATGTTACATATATAATGCATGTTTTGTGGGATCATATTACTCGCTTAGTTTTTTAGTAATATGATTCTCATTAATTACTGTTTACCAAATGTTCCGTGTACATTAATGAAAAGACCATAAATAAGTCATCGATTAGAGCTTCAATATAACTCATACACAAAAATATAATTAGAGAAATTAAACCAAATCTATAATGTAGACCTAAGTAGGAATATTATTGTGAAGTGTAAAATCAAATAATAAATGGTCGTAACTATGTATGACATTAAAATTCTCACTATAAGCTTCCTTTTAATTTATGTACATAATTTAGGGGTATAACTTTGATCTCAACGGTACAAAAAAAATTTAATAATAATGTTGACTTAATTATTAGCATAATTATATTATAATAATTATGAGCATAAGTAAATTTTATTTTGTCTTCTGTGAGTGTGGAAATTACCCAATATACTGAATCGAGATGGCGCCTAAGTGATAGTGTCTAAGATATTTTGAGCACTTGATTTCGTATAACGCTGATATGTTTGTGTTACATATATTTTATGCAACATAGTGGATATCAATTGCATTATTTTTTATTTCAATTGTTAAAATAAATATAGTGTAGTAATTATCTTTCATTTAGAATTAGTGTGATAACTATAAAAAAATATTTGTTTTAATTGGTAAGATTTGAGACACTAAAATTAGAAAGAAGATTTGAATCCTATTCAAAATTGACTTCCTCTTAAGAACGGAAATAATTGAGATTAATTTTATTAAATTATTTTTTCTTTGTTTTTAATAATTTGTCCGCGTGGTGTAATTTCTTGAAATTTTTGACTTCTAAATATGGAACAATATGGTATTAGATTAAAGATTAAGATATATACGACGTGGGAAATTGGTGCGCATCTGACCTATTTTGCAAAATTTGCACAATTTAACTATCCTTTTTTCTTTTGAAAATACAATTGAACTATTCTTGAGTCCGTACTAATTATCAGCTTTATATTTTTTCAAGTAAAATTGTAAACTTTATTTTTAATATTCTCTTTTGACTTTTTTTTTCCCAATTTTATGTCATTATAGTTGCAAACAATGCAGTGTCATTTTGATATATTAAATTTACACATGGTAATATATGTGAGCGTGGTCAATGTTGTTAATTATATTTCCGTTTTCTTCTGTCAAAGTTTTTGCATTGTCAGTTTCATTATGGCCGTGTTATTTTTCAATTTGATTGACTTCGCATTACTTGAGAAAAGGAAAATAATCCTCTCAAGCCAAAGGACGCGTAGACGCAACCTGTTAGAATTCATGAGCAAATGAAAGAAGAATTGTAGCGATAACTCAAGTTCTATAAAGATCAAGTTCTATGAAGAATGTTGGTTTGGTAATGTTTTCGAAATGATAAAAATTGTTTTGCTTTGAAAAATAAAATTTTTTTGAGAATTATGTTGAAATTTTTTTAAAATTTTTATTTTAAAAAATGTGTAAAAATGTTGTCGAAAATTCTATCAAAAGTGTCGTAGGCTTTACTTTTATAACGTGTGTACACAAAAGGCCTTCTTGTGCATTGCACACGCGCCCACATGGCGGGGGCAGTGTGTGGCTGTAGAGGCAGACTAGGTCGTGCTTGTGACACGTGGAGAAAAGTTGCCTAAATTAATTTTTGGATTTATTATTCTAAAAGATGAAACATTTGTAAAATTTAAATTTAAGCACAGAAAGGTTATAATCTATGTGAATGGGTGCCAATTGTTTCTTAAAAGAAGTCACAAAGGGAACTTGTCAGTTATTTTGTAAATAGAAAAATGTGATTAAAAAAATTACTTATTATTACGTTTTTTCTTCCCCTAAAAAAAAAAAAAAATTACTGCGTGTATTATTTGTGTGATTTTAGTGATTTTTTTAATGTCAAAGAGGTTTGCCGTGTAAAACACTTTTATAAGTAATTTTAACTGAGAATGGGAACTTGACGTCTAAAGGAAGCGTATTTCATCTGTGTTTCAAACTTTCTAACACAACTAAAAAGATGCAACTCCACTCAAAATGCATGTAGGTGGACCTTCAAGAAGAAGCTTATGCCTTCGCAACGACAAACGTTTAGATAAGGGTGCCTTTATATATTAAATTTCACCACAAGAAATTTCACCTTTCATAACTAATTTTTCAGTTATAGAAAGTTTGAATTTAGTCCTAAAATACCTTTTAGGACAAAATTTTAGTCGCATCTTGGTCATTGAATGTTGGCTGTAGAGGATCTTCTACGAATAAAATTTTGTAACCGCTAAATTTTTATACTTTTTGCAACCAAAAAATTAATTGCAAAAGAGCTTTTGGTTAGTCTCAAGAAAATTTAGAAGGCAGCAAAATTTACGTTGTAAGGAGACCAAATCACTTTATACCGTCTGCATAAAATTCAATTGACGACTAATAAATAACCGTCGCTCATGAATTATTAGACATACAGTGATTAACTTTTTGGTCACTAGAAGAATCAATTTAGTGACTAACACTACTAGTTAGTTGTTAAAGTTTTTCATTTTCAATTTTATAATGACTAATAATTAGTCATTGAATAATTTGATTGTAAATTTTGAGTGACTAAATTTTAGTCGGTACTTTATCAAAATTAAAGAGCATTTTTTTTACTGACTAAAATATGGTCATGGAATCAAATAGACTTCTATTTTGAGTGACTAATTTTTTAGTTTCCAAATACAAATATAATTATTATATTCTATTTTTAATTTCTATTGAACAAATATAAAATCAACATATATTGAAAAAACATAATTACATACATAAACAATATAGTACGATAACATAAACAATAATCAAACCAAATACCTAAATAGTGTTATAACATAAATAACATAAAATCTGATCAAGGTTTAAAAGTAAAGATCCCACCAAGCATATAAGCATGTCTCCATATGTAAGTGCATCAAAGAAATGCATTAACTTAAAACCAAATAGATGAGTATATCTCTCTCTATATATATACACACAAACACACACACACATACTTGTATATATAAACCTAGATGTAAATACTAAATATCAAATAGCTGGTGCAGCTGGAGGTGGCGGTGTGGTGACGGGTGCTATGATAATTGAAAACTTGAAAAAGGATACTGATCTAGAATATTCATGATAGCTATGAGGTTGTGTGGTTCATAAAATATGAGGTCCTACTAACTTGGTCACCATTCTACAAAAATGAGAAATTTTATCATTATTATATTTAATTTATTTTGAATCTTACTAATAATTTTGATTATAAATATTAGAGGTGTTCATGAAATTCGTGAATCTATGAAATCCACTCAATCTAATTCAATTTGAAGGTTTTAGATTAGATTGGGAAGAGTTTTGAATTAACTTCGGATTGAGAAAATCCCAATTCAAAAGTTTTGAATCAGATTATAAATTGAGTAATTTTCAATTCATTCAATCCGTCAATTTAAAACTCTATATATATATTTATAATTTCAATAATATATATTTAAATAGAACTTTTCCTTTTTCTAAAAAAACTTTTCCTATGTTTTTTGCCAAGCAATTATTATCAAGTTGGTGTTAAAAAAGCATAGTCCAAGTTAGAAATAGGGAACCCTAAGAGAAATAATTGAAGTTGAAATGCTTTAAAGTAATAAGTGTTGTTGAGGAATAAACAATAATTTATTTTGAGGTTTTTTTTAAGAAGACTTGATTTTAAGTTTTATTGAAACTAGTTTGTCTTAATAATTGGTTGTAAAAAATTTAACTTTATTAAGCTATTTTATATCATGTATTGTTTATTTTAATATTCGATGTAGAAAAAATTGGCCTTCAATACTCTTATTTAAAAAGTGATGGCTTAATCTATGAATATGTGAATCCAATATAAAGATTTTGGATCAGATTACTGATTGAGATTTTTTCAATCCAAAGGTTTTGGATTGGACTATGATTGACTTTAAATCCACAAAATCGAATATCTAATATGTGAACATCCTCAATAAATATGATATTGATCAGGTCACTTCACTATTACACTAAATTTTGCATTACTTACCTCTAAACGTTACCACCCAAGACCACATCTATGAAGGGTGTGGTACAATGGTTACTTAACGGTATCATTTTTTAATCATGTGACATGAATTAGACAATTGTAATAAAATGGACAATTGGCTAAAAAAAATTATGGGAATTAATAAGTTTCATAACAAAAAAAAAAAAAAAAGACGAGATTTGTTGATTGGACCTAGGCTGAGCTTCATAAGGCTGGCTCGTGGGCATGGTGACCACGGATTGACCAGACTATACCCTTACTTCAGGCTATCTTGAGATCTTCTAGAATTATCTTGAGAGAAAGTAATTCACATATTCTCCGTTCCATTGCTTGAAAATCAGCTTCATCTTGCTGCCACTTGCTGTTTTTTCTTCTCCATGTGACTAGATTTCCACCTAGGAATGTACAAATACCCTATTGTTGATCTTCAATTACAAATCTTGCATAATCTGCATTATTACATGCTTTTTATAGACTTAAACTCGTCCCTCCTTTGAACATAATTTCAATATGTACTTTTTAGGATTGTGATGAATTGGATCACGACACTCACTGCATAAGCGATGTTAGGCCTCGCATGGGACAAGTAGAGTAGTCATCCAACTAAAAATTGAAAACATCCCTTTATCAACATGTTTGTCTTCTGGTGCTTCACCCCGCTTAAGATTGGCTTTTATCGACGTCTCTGCATGTTTACAACCCGCCTTCCTAGCTTCCTTGAAGGTCCAAGACATACTTTTGTTGCGAGATGTAAATATCCCTTCATTTGATCTTGCAACTTTATTCTAAGGAAGTTATTTAAGATTTTCTCAGTCTTTCATTTTGAATTCCCTTGCAAGGCATGCTTTGAGCACCTCGTGTTCCTTTAAATCATTCTTTAATATTACAAAGTTAATGTGTTATTCTTCACTTTTCATCCTCTAGGTTTTTTTTTTCTTCCTTTTTTTTTTAAAATACCTAATCGACATACTTTCTCATTTTTATGATATATTTTTACACCACTTCATTAGAAATTTTGTGTAGACGACGTGTCTATTATGTAATATTTATTCAAATATCAAATTAATTATAAAGGCCTAATAAATAAATAATAGAGCTAAAATTCTATTAGTCAGTTTTAAGGAAGTTGGTTTCCTAATTTAAGTGGCGCTATGATAAAAAGTGCTAACCCAACCTATCTATGAAGGAAACTGGTTCTCTCTCCATCTTATATATTAAGGTTCTATTATCAAGTAGACGCATTGTAGAAAACCTAATGATGAAGGTTAAGGGGAAAATTCACAGTTTCCTCACAAGCCGTCCTATGCTCAAATGGTCTCTTCAAGTTTTCTCTATGGTTTAAGGTACGTTTTTTCTCAATTACAAAATTGTGAAATCATATTGTTCTAACATCTTTCGTATCATAATGTATACAAACTTAGGGTTTTGATTTGCATAATAAAGAAATTCTCATACACTTTTCTTACGCGATTTGTTGCTCAATGTTTACACATACATACGTACGTAGGTATATATATGTGTGTGTACTATGTAGATAAATATATAATTAGACTATAGCCTCTTACTACATATGTGTGTACTACTTACATAGAATAATTAAAAAAACACTTAAAACCACAAAAAATAACAAGACAAATATTTTTAAAAATGAAAATTTGAATATGTGAGACATATAGAAAAATCTTACCAGCAATGTTGAAATATAATAAAAATTTAAAATATTTTGCAAATCACGAAAGTTATATTATCATTATAATAGTCATTATATAGAATTATATTGTATACATCGTTAAAATCATAGTAATAATATTCCATGTTTATTTTATTTCTTAATTCGTTTTAAATTGCATATCTCAATTTCGCTATTGTAAATATAATTCTTACTTTATAAACTTGAAAAAAATGTTGCTAGATATGCCTCCATTGAAGGACTTACAATATTATTTGGCTCTCTTGCGACTATAACTATTACTAAATGATTTTAATACTTATTTTCTATATAAAATCTGTAAGAAAAAAATGTTACATAAAAAGTGGCAGAGTTCTAATAATAATATGTAAAACAATGGTCGATATATATATATATATATATATTATTTTTATAAAGACTGGGATGACATTTTTGGTAAGAAAGGAAATAAGTTTATGACAAAATAAGTGATGCCAACATTTCATATCGCAAGCCGATGATGGCATAGTGGATTCTTGGTTCAAGAGAATTATACGTTGTCATGTATATATATGTCGCGTGACTAAATACATTAGTCTATGTATTACACTGATGAGCATTCACCTAAAGTAATGATCTTAACGTTGTAAGGTTGAGCCTAATACATTAGTCTCACGTTTTAATAAGATAAAATTTTAAAACAACATTCATACAATTCGTGAAAAGCAGTAGCTAGCCAGGGGCTAGTTCAAGTAACCAATAATCTTAGCCTAGACACTTCTTTAATAATTATTCTTTTATAATTTCTTTTTTTTTAACTATTCTTTTCTATTATATATATACTATAGTAATGTGCTTTACAGATCAAAGATACTTTCCTATTTCTAGTACTACAAAAGGACAAGTTCCTTGGACTATGGATCATTCATAAGCTTTGGTCCCCACCACATGGAAAAGAAGCCTCACCTTTTGACTTAGAAGAAAGCCAACAAATTAAGGATGCCACTTCCATGATGGGATATCAAGACTATTTATTATGTGCCAAAATCGTCCTCAAAACTGGTTTTGGGATCCTAATTTACTCACCATGTTTGAAGATTTTAGCCATACAATGATTATACTCACAATTGAATATATCATAAATGCTTAACATTGTACATGGAACTGATGGCTGTAATTTAAAGCATCATATCAATAATTAACCCCTATCTTAAACTTGAAATTAGAGATCAGATAATCATAATTTGATCCAATAAATCCTTTCTCCGCCTTGAATTTCTCATTCCTTGCATAGTCTAGTTCAA
>CAMOHE010056087.1:4925-21535 GCA_946598075.1 Artocarpus hirsutus | reverse complement strand
CCTCTCATGACGGCGCGCCTATGATGATGATGTTATGGTACAACACTTGGGCCCCTTAAGATAAAATGGATAAGTTTTAATATGGATGATGTAATGAAAGATATGTTCCTGTGAAAATGTGCCTAGTGCACTATTATGAAAAAGTTAATGATGATGATGTTCATGAAATGTTTTTAAGTTGATGATGATGATGTTCATGAAATGTTTTTAAGTTGTGAGAATTACAATGTACTTACTAAGCATTAGCTTATTCAAGTTTTCATCATGTTGCAGATAAGGGTAAGAAATCTATGGAATAGGCGGAGGACAATGATAGGCGTGTGAGCTAAGGAAGATGGTTGCAAATGGAAGAACGCCAAGGAAAAGAAGTTTTGAAGGAATAAGCTATGATTTTCAATTTTAATTATGTTTATAACTTTATGGGTATGTTTATAATTTAAGTATAATTTTTATAAATTTTGTGAATGTGTTTTATTATTTTATAAAATTTTCTTCCGCATTTGAAGTTTTAAATCTTGTTATCAAAATTTTTTTTTAAAAAAAGGGTTCGGCTTGCCGACCATACTGGTCGGACTGCCGAAGTTTTCCAATCGGCCTGCCGGTTGCCAAGCATCGGTCTGCCGATCTTGTATTTTTTTTAAAACCTCATTCTGCAAGGCCTCGGACGGCCTGCCGATGGGTGACTTTCGGCCTGCCGGTTTAGTTCGGCCTGCTGAAGGTAAAAGTTCAGCCTGCCGGCCGAGACATGTTCAAAGAATTGTATCTTTTGTTTTTCAAAGGCCATTTAATTTTAAATAATATTAGCAAACTATTTATACAATGTCTATGGAAAAGCAAATTATTATAATTAAGAAAGAATATAAATTTCTCATAAATTGTTTGTGTATAAAAAAAAAAAAATATAAAGATCCTGGGAATGCTTTTCCAAATTATGATTTCAAATGTAAGTTATTAATTTCAATAGTTTGCTTCAATTAACGTTTTAACGAATGAATGTAACGACATCTATATAGATGCCGTTAATTATTGTTTCAAATGTCGTTAATGACATCTTTGTTTGAAATGTCGTTGTATGTACTTTTCAACGACATTCAAAAACTACATGTCGTAAATAATATGTCGTTAAATGTAGTTTTTCTTGTAGTGTTAATATTTATTTTCTATATAAAATCTGTAAGAAAAATTGGTTATATAAAAAGTGGCAGAGCTCTAATAATAAAATGTAAAACAGTGGTCGATATATATATTTTACATTTATAAAGAGTGGGATGATATTTTGGTAAGAAAGGAAATAAGTTTATGACAAAATAAGTGATGCCAACATTTCATATGGCAAGCCGATGATGGCATAGTGGATTCTTGGTTCATGAGAATTATACGTTGTCATGTATATATATATCGCGTGACTATATACATTAGTCTATGTATTACACTGATGAGCATTCAACTAAAGTAATGATCTTAACGTTGTGGGGTTGAGCCTAATACATTAGTCTCACGTTTTAATAAGATAAAATTTTAAAACAACATTCATACAATTCGTGAAAAGCAGTAGCTAGCCAGGGGCTAGTTCAAGTAACCAATAATCTTAGCCTAGACACTTCTTTTATAATTCCTTTTTTTTTAATTATTCTTTTCTATTATATATATACTATAGTAATGTGCTTTACAGATCAAAGACACTTTCCTATTTCTAGTACTACAAAAGGACAAGGTCCTTGGACTATGGATCATTCATAAGCCTTGGCCCCCACCACATGGAAAAGAAGCCTCACCTTTTGACTTAGAAGAAAGCCAACAAATTAAGGATGCCACTTCCATGATGGGATATCAAGACTATTTATTATGTGCCAAAATCGTCCTCAAAACTGGTTTTGGGATCCTAATTTACTCACCATGTTTGAAGATTTTAGTGATACAATGATTATACTCACAATTGAATATATCATAAATGCTTAACATTGTGGAACTGATGGCTGTAATTTAAAGCATCATATCAATAATTAACCCCTATCTTAAACTTGAAATTAGAGATCAGATAATCATAATTTGATCCAATATATCCTTTCTCCGCCTTGAATTTCTCATTCCTTGCATAGTCTAGTTCAATATTTTTTCTCCCTTAAACATAGCCAAATTAGTTCTACATGCACTTTTGGCCAACATAATTACCATACTTAAATTTTGAGGTACTTTTTCTTTTTTAATACAAAGTTAACAGTTTTGGAGATTTGTGCTTTGGGATCTTTCCTTTAATCCATCGTATATTTACCTATTGGGCTAGTACGAGTTGGCCTGTTGAGGAATTTGTATGTTTCTTTTATTTGAAAGTGTAATATACTTTGGCTATTTAAAATGCAAATGAATGTTGAAGACGTGAAAAGAAGGATTTATTTATAGAAACGTTATTATGAAAGAAAAACAAATATTTGCGCCTCTTTAAGCTAGTTATAATAGCTTTTGTTTATCTGATTAATTTTTTCTTTTTCTTTTTTCCTTAATTAAAGAAGTGTCTAATCTTGACGGAAGTCAAACACACAACACATTATCATGCTTGAAATGGGATTATATGTGTGAAAAAAAAGAAGGGAAAAGCGATCTGTGTTTTTCCTTGTCATCGAAAAAGAAGATAAACAATCAAATAATTACATACTTCGAAAACACTTACAAAGCACAAGACCATCATAATTTATAGTATGAATGATTAAATAAATGAAAAGACTGATGATTGTTGGATGTTGAAAAGCCATAATCCAAGGGACTAAGCCTGAATACATGAATAATATGCTACATACATCAATTATTAGGATGCAATGTACTTTTTTTTCTTTTTTGAAAGTGTCTCAATGAAATGTACTAATCAGGAGAAAAAACATACATGTATTAACTTATTACAAAATAAAAAAACAATACGGTGTGTCTACTAATCAGAAACTTAAAATGCTAAAGTTTATGCTTTTTTTAGGATCAAGTTAATCCTTGTTTTGCTGCATCTTTGAGATCAATTTTTGTTTTCTTTTCTCCTCCATGCATGTGTAGTCGTTTTTTTTAAAAGAGTGCGAGACTTAGTGTGGGATGGATGATTTAGAGAGCGCCACCCAAATTAGAATCCTGTTTCTTCCTAATTTAATATATAGTTGTTTGTTCTCATAATTTATTATTTTCCAAAAAAATATACACACATGCAATATATATGCAACTTGTAAGTATCTAACAATCATAATAAACAATGTTATGTATGCACAGAACACGTTTATAGTACCCTATGTAAATAAAAACCAAATCTAAAAGCTATATAAAGAAGAATTGTTGAAATTTAAAATAATGAACACAACAATATGGTTCTTTAATGTAACCAAAAACTTTGTGGAACAAAAAGCATTAGTGATACTCACATTAGAGAAAAGATGGATCCATTATACCAATTATGATTACAAAATATGGAATTACAAAATATCTAGAATCTACACCAACTTAAAATCCACGGTAGTCATTCTGCAACTCGTACTCCTTCAAACTCCTCATCCTTCTTCAAGCTATCTTTGTCACCTTTTGTCCAACTAATGTACTCCGAGCCTTCAATCTATGAAGGCCTCCTCCTGGGATCTTCTCAACTCAAGAATGAGAACAATGTAGTTGAGTCTAAAACAATTAAGTTTTTTCACTAAAGTTTTTCTCTCATGCTGAAGCTCTGACTTGGAAGTCCCAATTCAACCTCCTTAAATAAGCAAAGCCTATGCATGGGAAGTGTCTAAATACATCCTCTTAACCTTAGGGTCAAATCCTAACTAATCCAACAAAAAGATAGAACTCGGTTGTTGAAGATAAGCTTGATTCTTGCTGAACTAAAATTCTGGAAGCAACTGGGCTAACAAAATATTCACTGGTATTGCCACGTCATGGATCTTTGTGGGGTATTTATATGCATTGCTGAACAATTGCAATTCAAAACAATTTGAAACTACAGATGAAATCTGTTAGTTCTACAATTTAAATCTCAAATGAAAATTGATCTTATTAGGAAAAATCTTTGCAGAACTTACAAATTTTGGTAAGCCATTTAAATAATGAATGTAGACTTAATTTAAGTGCAAATTGAATTAACTTCAAATTCAAAATAAAGATAAGAGAAACTATAGCTCAATTTTGAATTTAACTGAAACACAATCTCCAGCCAACTCATTTGGATTATTCAATATTCTATTTTCAAACGAATCACATAATCCGAATTAATCAAAATTCAATCATTTATACCGGATTGACACAAATTCAAAATTTAAACACTTGAAAAACCGGTTAACAAGCCACACCACATAATGTTGATATCTAATGAACAAAATGAGCCGGAAATAAAATTAAAAATACTGCATAGGAACCCAATGAGTCAACACAGTATACATGTAAAATTGTAGACGTAAAGGGTGGTTAAAAATCCCTAACATAGCTAATTAATCTTCGTATCATAATTAATGATGGGAATTATAATTAGGGTATCTTTTTCTTTTTTACGTGCTTCGTTAGTGGAACTTACATTTAATTGTATTAGAGTACTATTAGTGAATGTGGAATTAGTAAGACATATCATGGCAGGGTCGCTTTCAAGAATAATTAGTGGGGGGAAAGAAGATCAATCTACGCGTGCTACTGCATGACTGATGACCACTGACCATCTTCGGTCCAAGTTTCCATCAATGGCTTAGACAAAATGGTGATTCTGTTGAAAGTCATTTATGATCGTCTTCTTTTGATGACTCTATAGATTGTATATAATATTACGTACTTATTGATGACTGAAAATAACCCTCGATATTTCACTCACAGATATGCTCTTTTTCTTTTTCTTTCAAGTCTTTTTAAAAGTTTCGTAGAAACACATATGTTAAAGCATGATGACTAATTAGTAGTGGAGACAAAATCCTTTTACTAAGTAGAAGAAACATATATTGATTTTATGGTCTAAATAGAAAGAATAATCTTTGTATAAAGATTTTATAGTATTTTATGTCTACATTTTAATTTATAATATTTTTATGGTATGATTTCTATAAGTGTCAATCTTGTTATTGGGATGTAGGTGGATCTATTAATAGTAGTTATCACCTCTCGTTTATTATTTATATAAAAAAATGACTTGATCGAGTACTGTTTTTGTTTTTGTTTTTTGTTTTTTGTTTTTACTTTTTTTTTTTTGTTTGCTTTCTCAATTTCTCTCTCTCCGATTCGATTTGTTTGTTCTCAACTCAAGTGTGGTCCAAGAAGGATATGTGGCTATACACACACACAAACACCGGTTTTTTGCAGCATATCACTTCTATACGCACCTTTCCCAGCATCTTTATGTATTGCGAAAGGTGTTATTTTGGGAACCTATTTTAATTGAATTATCTAAAACAAGCTGATCATAAATTTTTGGGAAAATTTTCAGGCTATCAATATGGTTAGAAACTAAGTTTGGACTCAAAATTTCAACTATAATAGCGTAAAATTCTCACATGTTATAGTATAAAATAAAAATATGCTATAATATAAAGCTCTTATATGCTATAATATTTTATTTTTAATTTCAGTTTTAGCTTGATTTTTAAACAAGATCTAGACTGTAGATCTTTGGGAGAGGTTTGTTTATAATGAACCAGTTTGAACGAAAGTAAAACGATTTTAAATATGTAATGATTACAAACAAAAAGGCAAAAGCGATCAACTTGGCCCTCTTCACTTCATCACCAACTACATTTAAAATATGTTTATGTTAAAGATAAAAAGAAGCAAAGAAAATGATGGATTTTTTGTTTTCTTTTTCGCTTTTATCGGAGAATGGCATGTGAATGCGTGGATATGAAAGTGCCCAGACGAAAAAAGTAACTATTTTACGAAAGTGGATAAGATATATATATATATATATATATGTATGTATGTATGTATGTATGTATTCAATCGATCTCTATTTTTATTATATATTTTTTTCCATCATTGAGCAAGAGTAATTATTGTTGTCACATGACTTCATCGAGTTCTCATGAGAATCACATTGGGACAATTATGGGATCCATCTCCTTTACACGTATGCAAAAAAAAAATAATAATAATTATTATATCTATCAACATACATGAAATAGATGTATCATTTGCACACCAAGTACTTTTTTTTCTCTCTGAAAAGTGGGTTTTTATGCACCTAGTATATATGTACTATTTTTTATCCTATATTTTTCAAATTACCAAAAAATTGCACAACTTTTTTCATGCTCAATTATTATCTTCTCTCCGTCAAACCAATTTTTATTAAAAACAAAAAAAAAAAAAAAAATCAAACGCCCTCATAAGAAAAGAATAAGAAAAAAAGTAAATAAAATATTTGAAAATATAAAGAACATTTAGATTTTTTCTTAATGACCAAAACCAAACGTTTACTACTAGTATAAATTTAATACAATGTATGATTTTTTGATAAACTCAAAATTTAGAGTATAAAAAAAGAAAAAAATAATGCATGCATGTTTTGAATCTAATACCAATATTACAAAATCTAATTGAAATTTATTTATCATTGATTGATAGAATATTTTTCTTGTTCTCCAGTACAACTATTTCTAGGTACAAAAACATGCAGCAATCGTGATTATAGGTATAGCCTAGTAGTAAAACCATATTCGATTCTACCATAAGATGAAGAGTTTGAATCTCCCACTCTTAATTCAAAAAAGAAAATACATGTAGCCGTCAAAAGAGAAGAGAAAGGGTACAAATACCTAAAAGAAAAGAAAATAATAATCGATTAACAATTAGATATTAATGTAATTAATTCACAGCATAGTAACTTAGGTCTTACATTATATTAAAACCTCCCACATTTGACGGAAAAACAGAATCTTTATATATAGGAAACTATTTTCTCATATATTTGCTTCCTGTTTTTACCTATTTACAATAATTATCTTGATAACAAGTTAATTAATTAATTAATTAATAATTAGAAGTAATCAACATGATGTGGGATCTGATAAGGTTCTTCCCTCTCTTTCTTGCTCAACTTGGGCATGTAATTTGGCCCTCTTCTCACAGCATTACTCTTCATCTTCAAATGATCTCTTGGCACTTCTGGAGGCTTAACTGACCTAATCAAAGCCCAATTCACACCCTTGAAAAAATCATGTCGTTTTATTTCCACCGACCCCTTTAAACCCCCAATCCTTTTCTTTGGATTCTTCACCAAAAGCTTGCTAATAAGGTCTTGAACTTTGACCATTTCTTCATACTCTTTGGCACCGTTCACTACAATTCTAGGAAAAGTCAACGGCTGTTTTAGAATGTTGATGAGAGTCTTCTCGTTGTTTTCTCCCTTGAAAGGGGTGCTACCATAGAGCATCTCGTAGAGGAAAACTCCTAAAGTCCACCAATCCACTGCACTTCCATGCCCTTGTCCCGAGATCACTTCTGGGGCCAAATATTCGTGTGTCCCCACAAAGGATTTCGACCTTGCGTTGATGGGTTCCGCCACCAATTCTGGACCGTCCATGTGTACGACTTCTTGATGACCATGATCACGATGATCATGATGGGCTTGTTCTGTTATGGTTGTGATCCTTATTGGCTTCTTCTTGATCCGTTTGGCGGCTGAGAAGCAGGAGAGGACGGGCTGCATGGGTGTGGCGCAAGATATTGGTGTCGTTGACGATGAGCTGGTGGTGCTCTTCACGCAGTTGGTTTTGTTGTCGTTTGTCGTTTCCTTGTTGTGACGACGGCTCAAGAGCTTTGGAACGACGTCGCATTTGAGGGAGAGGTCGAAATCTGAGAGCATGATATGGCCGTCCTCTCTGACGAGGACATTCTCAGGCTTCAAGTCTCTGTAAACTATGCCCATCATGTGGAGATACTCTAGGCCTAAAATTGTCTCAGCAGCATAAAATCTGTATTAACCCCACAAATTAATCCTTTTATTACTAAACAAAAACTTAAGTACAATACAGCCTCTAAAACTCTCAAATTAAACTGGTATTTTTTGGTAGGCAAAAACTTATAAATTAAACTAGTATAGTTCTATATATATGTGGGTGCATGGTAAATATTCTTTTGTATATTTTTTAAACTAAGATTATTACACTCATGCAAAATGCAATAAGATTTGATTTTTTAAGAGTTTTCTTCGTAATGTGTAGATTTGATCAAAATTTGCATAATCTAATAAGATTTAACGGTTTAAGATAACAGTATATTACTGACTAGGCATTTATTAAACCTTACACTGTTTTTTTTTACCCTGCAACTAAGTATCTCAAAATCTGTATATACTAACTTAAAAAAAAAGAATCTTTTTAAAAAAATTCCAAAAAAAAAAAAGGCTGTAAAAAAAATTACATGTATCTACACCAAATTCACATTATGTTTGACATGATTTCACTTCACGCACGCCAGTTTTAGAAATACACAGAACATACATAGAATATTCTCATCTACCACATAATTAAATAAAAAATAAAATACTTATTATATTTAAAAAAAAAAGAGAAAAAGAAAAAAGAAAAACTTACTTAGCAGAAGAAATGCTAAAGCGTTTCCCAGGCTGGCGTTGCCTAGCAGAGTACAAGTCCCCACCAGGGCAAAACTCCATAACCAAGCAAGAGTAGTGAGAAGCCTCAAAATCAGCATACAAAGTCGGCAAAAACGGGTGATCAAGCATCCCAAGAATCTCCCTCTCCATCTCAGCCCTCTGCAGCTTCTTCCTTATGGCCAGCGCCTCCCTGTCCACCACTTTCATCGCGTACAAGCACTGCGGCAGCCCCACCAGCGGGTTCCTGATCTGGCAGAGGTACACGTTGCCCAGGTCCCCGCTCCCGAGCCGCCGGAGGAGCCGGAACTGGTCCAGCCCCACCCGCCCACCCCTCGACGACCAGCGCAGCCGCCGCATGGCCTCGTAGGGCGCTTCGTTGGCCTTGTGTGGTTTGTGGGAGGTGAAGCTGGCGGAGGAGGAGACGTCGGTTACCGCGGATGAGACGGAGCTTCGGCGGCGGCTGCCGAAGCTGAGGTTGCTCATCCAGCTAAGGCTGGAGTCGGGGACGGTTATGGAGGAGCAGCTGCTGTCGTAGTCCGAGTCATGATCTAATTTTGATGTTATGTAGTTCGCCATTAATGTTAATGTTATGGTTGTTTTGAAGAAAGAAGAAGAAGAAGTTATTGCATGTGTGTGCTTTGTGGAGGGTTTCTTTTGATGTTGTTTTCAAGCCTTTTTATATAGAGTTTTTGTGTATGTGTGTGAGACATAGTGAGATGGAATCTATAATAATATTTTTAGTAAAGAAGGTTACAAATTCCTGCTTTTGTATTTAGGCACTAAAAAAAAGGAAAATACTTAATGTTATTATTATTTTACTAATCATGAATTGTAATATAAAAGTTTTGTAACAACATATACACCATAATTTTAGAGTTGAAATATGAATGAGTAGTTAGTTAAAGAGCAATAATGACAGTACGCTTTAGTGATATATAGTAATGATTCCTTAAAAGTAATTACATACTATATTGTTATTGTTTTTTATTGTTAGTTTTTTACTAATTACAGCTATACCTGACAACATGATTTGTGAAATGGATATAATAATCTTGAAAATTCAGTATTGATCATCATTACTAATTAAAATTGATATTTTTATTTTAATGTTAGTAATAGTTATCATAATTATTGATTTCAACCAAAGGATAAAAACTATTATGTAAAATTATGTGACTCCCTTCAAAATAATGATTACTAGAAATAATTAGAAGAATTGACCGGTTTTTGGCCACCTATTTTTAGTCACTAGCGGGAACTTCTTTTTGCAGGTCGATGGTTGTTTTTTTTTTTTAATATTAAGTTTTATAATGGTTAATCAATGTATACCATTGTTTTATTATTAATATATTAACCATTATATATTGATCTATCAATTATTTAATATTGATAGATCTGTAAAATATTATTGATTGAAGTAGGTTAATCATTGACTTTTATTAAATTACTTTCATCTTTTTTTGCTCATTCAGCAAAAGAGATTATTAGATTTCACTCTTACCCTTAAGCTCGAACTCGAGACTAAACCTTAGTCCTAAATGCACTGGGCTCTTACCATGGAGCCTGGCCCTCACGCAAGTTACATTTGTATATCAGATAAGCCACCAATTAACTAACGATGAACCACGAAGCGGTGCAACATGATTAACTGTGTCCAAAAAGGATCATTTTTTTTCTAAATTAACAAAACTTAAGCAATTACTAAAAAATGTTAAAAAAAGGGTACATTTACTTTAAAACTCGTTAGTAGTATGTGCCAAAAATAAATTTGGTAAATTAAAATATATATAAAATTGCTCAATTTTAATATTGCTGCGCTTTTAACAGAATATCACAGCATTGCCATTGCAAGTAATTTTCAACTAAAACTTAATTAATTCTGAGGGATCACGTGTAGCTAGCAAAAAGTTGTTGTTGTTGTCGCTCTTTTTTTTTTTAATTTTTTTTAAAGAAGATAAACAAGCTACAATGGCTGTGGCGGTTTCACTATTTAATATTACAGAAAGATAAAACATTATTTTAGGTAAAAAGTGCAGATCGCCATGAAGATCTTTCGTAGTGATCTATTTTGTGGAATTACAGCAGTAACAGCAGTACTAGTACTACTACTTAATGAACAAAGAGAAATCAGCCAACAAAAGACTGTCAGCACGTAAAGATAGACCTGAGAGCTTTAGTTTTAATTCTTTTTTTTTTCTTTTTTCTTTCTTTTTTTTTTTGGGGTTCTAGGCATGCTTATATCAGCTGACACAGCCACTACACTTTGTTTTCTGAAAGTAACTTTTCCAAAAATAGATGTGTTCAAACTCATTTCATTTAAACTCTGAACTAAAAAAAAAAAAAAAAATGAAATTCATTGTAATTTGAAATTTTTTGTTTACCAATTTTTTTTTTAAAAAAAGAGCAATTATTTTATTGACCTTATCTTTTATAAAAAATTATACCCCTTTGTCAACTTCTTGCTGTAAAAATTCTGCATGGAAGCATTAGATGATATACTATACATACTAATGCGTTAGTGAATGTCTTAACTTTCTTCCACCGAATTTTATGGGGTATCTTACTCTTTTATACTTTGTGTTTTGATAATATTATAAACAATATCTTTGCATTTTGGATATTCTTAGCATCCTAACTTTGGATTTTAATTTTATAGTAATCTTTACACATTCTTTCCGGCGAAATGCTTATTTCAACCGGCAAAACGCTTATTTCAACCGCTTAATTAATGATTGTAAATGGCGAATAAGTCGATGAATAAATTATGATAAATTTTAAATGGTATCAAAGATTATAGTTAATGAAGATTTTCTTTTTATCTTTATTATAAATAGAGTGGGGCTTGTTTGAGTTACTTAATAAATGTCAGCTTAACGGGGATGCGCCAAATCTCGCTATTAAGTCTTTATCTTTCCCTTTATTTAAAAAAAAAAAGGATATGTAATTAAAGTTTAATGGTACTGCTGCAATGTTAGAGTATCGAAACTTTTTTAAGCATGTAAAATTCAAGCAGTACAAAATGTAAATAGGTCCTTTTTTTTTAATTATTAAAGTGATCTGTTGATCGCAACTCCAAAGGAAAATTGAACTCTGATTAACCTCATTGCTTAAGTACATATATTAACAAAAAGTGTTAGCGTGTTTGTTAATCACAGTCAGAAAATGAGTCTTTTCCAAAGCTGACGGTCAAAAAGCCTTTCCTCTTTCCTGTTAAAAGCTAACCGCTTTTCAAGAATGCGCAAGCTACAATGAAAGCATGCAATAAAAAAGCACCAAACACACACACACAAATCCTCAAACGACGTGTCGTAGAATCACGAAAACGGTGTAACTTGCAAAGTAACAACCGGTCAAAGGTATGGAGCCTAGCCAGGCCCTCATAATGGCTTATCCTTTAAAATGGTAGTTATTAATGTGAAAAAAAGGAAAAAGGAAAAAGAAAAGGGGAGGTTTTGGTATCTTTAAATTAAAAGTACAACCATTTTGGTGGTGTTGGGGGGAAAAAAGTGGATGCATGGATCACCCGTGCCTTGAATTCATACCCCACCTCATTCATAGGTACAATATTGTAGGGGTACATGTGTGTGTGTATATATATTATATATATGTATATCCCTTCATTTCTTTCTGGTCTAAGTATCTTTATGATATTCTTGACATGCATGTGATATCCCATTTAGCTCTAGGGGACCTGTATTGGGTCCGTTCCAATTCATGCCATTTCATGAAGTTAACATAAATAATTAAATTTATTTAAAAAAAAAACAGCTCAGTAATTAGTGAGGCATAACATAGAATCATGTTATTGTCACTTCATTTTTCCTCAAAAACTTGTCATTAATTGATTAATTGTCTTAATTAATCTTTGTCCCCATCCTTTGGGAGTGAGTGGCTTAGAAGTGGTATATGCATGTATGGCTCTTGCATAATCAAATTGACAATTTGTGATTGGCCTGAAATTTTAATTGGCGTTCTCCTTTGTAGAAAATAATCCACAATTTTTGGCTATAGGAAATATATATAGGATCAAGACAATCAAAAGTGCTTTTCCAGCCAGATAACAAGTAGGCAGAAGGAAAAAAAAAAGAAAAAAAAAAAAAAACAACAACAACAACACTTAAAAGTTGTATATTATTCAGGACTTGATTATTGCTTGAAAATCCAAGCCTAATTGTTACTCATCATAATAAGTTAGATTTCCTTTTTTCTTTTTTCACTTTTTTTCCCTTAATGGACACCAACAACATTTCAGCTAAAATAATTTACAGCTAAAAGCAATAATAATAATAGTTTTTTTTTGGTCACTTTGCCCCCAACTTGCAATTTTATATAATTACGTCTATATAGCCGATAATCCGTGCATGTCCTTTTTTGTGTTTGGTGCTATCAATCCTTGAGCTTACATTTTGCTATCATGTTTTCTATTTTTCAATTTTAAAAGGGTTTCTTCCATTTTCCAAGGAAAAATGACTGTAAAAGTTGTAACATACATTATATTTGTTTTATTGATTCCTTGTGTAATACAAGTTCAGACAATCATGTGACATATAGGTATAGACCCATGTGTAATATCCTGTTTTTGAGGTTGTTCCTGATATGAAAATTGATGCCTATTCTAGAAATTATAACTAGCATAGCACAGGAAAAATGTTCATTTTCATACACACACACACACACACACTGTTTTTCTTTGTTTGGTTATGATTTTTTTACCTTGATTACCCTGTAGTAACATCAGCATATTTGTACTCTGAATCATTGATCAGAATTTCATTGAATTATATGCAAAATCTCCCATCAATCCCTTCATATAAAGGGCATCAGATTTCCCAACTTTTAGCTTCAGATCAGACAACAAAGATCACTCAATCAGTATGGTTTGCACTCTTCTGGTTATACACCCCCATTCCATCATGCTGATATTGTGGGACCCACATGCCTTTTACTTTCACCACCTTATTTATTTATTTTCTTAATCAAAGAATTCCAAAAAGAACTGTCCATCACATGAACTTAGTTGAAGCGGGAAAAAGTGATATGGGTTTTGGATTGGATGAACATTTAGGATGATCACTCCAAATCCTGTCCCCCATTAGAAGAGAAAATTTCAACTTTATGACAAAAACACTTCAAAATTTTCCTTTGTAAGTTTGATGTAGAAAAAACCGTGGTTTTATTTCTTTTTCCAATTCAAAATTTCTTTTGGCCCTTTTTTCAAATTTTGCCTATTCTTCCCTTTTCTTTTCTTTCCTCCACTTTTCTCTGCAGGATCTCATCATTTTTTACTTTGGTTTCATTTTCAGGCAGCAGACCTAACAAAAATTGCAGTGTTGCAGAGTAAAAAATATATGGGAAGGCTCAAAGCTCCATCACTTGCCCCATACATTCTTCTCCCCTTGCCCAAAAAATTATCCACTCCATTTTTTTCTTGTTACAGTTTATCCCTCTGTTGACGCCTTGAAGGGAACATCTTTTGTGAATCAACTTTCTAGTCTAGAGACACTTAGACTTTTTAAGTTTATATTCTTTGTCATTTTTCTTCTAATTTTGTGGTTGTAATGTGGCCAAGAGCTAGGATATTCCAAGGATTATTGGCAAATTTGATCCTGAACTGCCGTGTCATGTTATCTCCTAAGTTCAATAGAATGCTGCAGAGTGCACCAAATTCGTTAAAAATTTGGAAGGTGACACTTTAATCCCTCATTAATTCAGTGGTGTTTTGTGACACTTAGATAAAGTCAAGAGTAATTTGATTTAAGGTGTAACTTGTCCATATTGAAAAGTTCAAGGGCAAATAAGCAAATAAGCAAATAAGCAAATACCCACACTCCAGAATGGAAATTTTCCAAAATTGAAAGAAATGATACATAAATTTAGCAAATGACAATCTGGTTTTCTACCACTGAATTCTAAGTGCTGAAAAAAAAAAAAACTGAGCAAAACATGGACAAACTGACAACCCCACAACAAAGTCTAGTCACGTACTGTGGGATAAATATCGTTTTAAAAATAATGATATTTTATGAATCCAATAGTAGACCAAAAGAAAATGTTCTCCAAAAGCTTGAATTTCAGTGAAAATTTGCTGAATTTTAAAAGGATATGGATGCATATGCTGAGGAACTGCATTTGATCCTTCTATGTCCTTTTATACAGTGATTGTCTTTGTCTGGGACACATCATAGTGGGCAGCTTCAACTCATGTGGCCCAAGACATTTAATTTGTTTTTATGCTATTTTTTTTGCTTTGCATAATTTGGTTTACTTATTCATAATTATATTGGTCCCACCCTGGTGTGCCTCTGTCTAAGACAAAGAGTTGGCATTATTCAAAATATATGCTTAATTAGAATTAGATAAATATGAAAATTATAACACAAATATGAGAAATCTTAAAGGGAGACAAAATTACTTTAAACATATTATTATATCCCAAAATTAAGAGATAGTCAATGACAATTAAAAAAGTATGGAGATAAATTTGAAAAGGTTCATAAGGCACATGAAAAAAAAAATTATTATACATTGTCTTGCAAAATGGTATTAAGCTTCAACAATTGGAAGTTTTCCCGCTACTATCATTTGATGTGCATATATATTCATACTGACGCAACGAAATTAGGTGGATAGATTTTATTAGTCAAACCCGGAAAGAAAATGATCAAATCGGCATAAAGATAACCCACAAAAAGAAAACCTCCAAAATAGAAAGAAAACACAACTCTGATAATCAATATGTCATTGTCAAAGTTCTAGTATTCCTATTACAATAGCTACAAGTATGTATAGTCTAAAATAACAAAACAACTTAGGTTTTACAACAAAGCAAATAACGATATAAGAAGAATAAAACACAGAGTTAAATTAATAAATTTATTAGAACAAACGATATATCAAATATAAAAAAAGGGCCAATATAGCTAAAATCTCCTTACATCACATATAAAGATATATGTATGTCAACATATCATGGTGACATGACTATATTATCTATATATCTATATATGTATATATATAAAGCATACAGGGTCCTCTTTCGTTGGAGAGCTCGGATCAAATTCGCCTTACCCATTGTCTAGTTGGTTGGGGGACATGAGAATTGATGGAAAATATTAATAAAGGTGTGGAGGTAATAATTAAACAAAAAACACACAAATCAAATGTGCATAATCCACATTCTGTTCAATATTCAAGGCCAAGTCTTCATTGAAATATCAAATGTATTTATACATATGTGACAGGTATATGTATCATGAGCTTAGGATATGGAGAAATAGTACCATCGGTTTTTGTCAGAGTCCCAGTAACACCCCGAAGTTAATTAAGTGTAATTAGAATATTAAATGGTGGATTAGTGTGCCATAATGAGTAATTTAAATTTGAATTGATTATTTCGTGGAAATTAAGGAAAACTTATGTTATTTTATTCTTTTAGTGATTTTAATTATTCTAAATTGTTTTAATTGTTAATTTAGCTTTCAATGAAGTAATTGATTTTTTTTTTTAGACAGTGTATTACTGTACGCAGTTTTATACAACTGTTTTTTCTTTTTCTCTATTTATTTTCACACACTCTCTCTCTCTTTCTCTCATTTCCTCTCTCCTTCTCTCGCTCACCTCTCTCTCTCTCTCTTCCTCTCGGGTTCTCTCGTTCTTTCTCTCAATCTCTTAAAAATTTTTGAAACAAATTTTGTTTTCAAGCTTCGGGCTAGGAGATCGAAGGCTCGGGAACAAGATTCAACGAAAAAAACAACGTTTTCAAGCTTTGATTCGAGGTTAGATTTTAAAACTCAAAGTTTTTCTATTTTTCAAGATTTTCTTGCATTTTGAAATTTTAGAGTTTCTAAGCCTAGAAAAGCTTCAATCTAAGTTAGATGGACTTAGATTAGCTAGAATGTAAACTTCATTTCATCAAAAACGAATTAGAATCAAGATTTTTCATTTTTCTCCATTTTCTCTATTTTTGGATTTTTGTAAAAATCTCGTTTAAAACTTGTTTTAAATCACTAAAAAATGTTCTATGATGATTTTCTATTGTTTATGATGATTATCCATGCCTGGG